>JBAGKK010150260.1:0-24086 GCA_037177015.1 Euceroptres primus | reverse complement strand
AATAGTCGAAGATTAACTGAGTTCTTTCTCCTCTTTTTTAGCCCAGAATATCTCCACTGTGATCACAAGACACCAGGAATTGAAAGATGCAGAAAATTTGACTCAAAAGGCGAGAAAATTAGTTAAAAAGCGACACGTTCATAGAAAGCATGACCGACTCGCGAAACATGCGCGCGACATGCCCGCGATATTTAAGTGATGCGTTTTTGGTAGCTAATGTTGGAAATGTCGAAATCTAAAAAATATTAAATTTGCAAAACGTTGCACGACAGACAACAGTATTAAAATTGCAATTAAACAAATTAGGTACTTTGTTAAAGTAGCCAAAAAATACAAAAACTTCGTAAGTCGTACTGAGTGATAATTAACTTAGCACTAACATCATATTAGACTTGCAAACTATTCACTACTTGGCAACATTGATAATGATAAACAAACATAAATTTTTTAAATTATTCCCCAGATTAAATTCTCAAGGTGTTGCAGAAGGATTTTTTCTTACTATTGTAGGGTTCCATATAGTTTGTAATGGATTTACTGGTTTTTTTGATTGGATAACGCAATGTGGGACGAATACTACGATCTATTGCATTATATATAATTTTCGAGGTTTTTTAAAAGTTTCTTGTTTATTTAAGAAAGTTTTCGAAAGTAATAAAATAACTGTTTCGCCGTTATTTATTGAGATGGTTTACCTTTTTTAATTTTTCAAAAGCCATTTGTGAGTTTGAATAAGAGTCAATTTTTTCGTTCTCTACTGACAGATTTCTCTCAAAGCTTTTAGTGGGAAACAAACTTTGAGGACTCTAAACACTGATAACATACGGAACACATATTTTATTTTAGGTTATTCTGAAATTTAAGATTTATATTTTAAGACAATTTTCTGTTGATTTATCATTCATATTATATAATCTGTACATAATCCGTATACATTCGTAGCCAATATCGAAATTGAAGAATTTTTTGGCTATTATTGAAAGCAGATTCGAATTCAGAGACAACATATTTTCAACTGTAAAATATATAAATCCAAAAATCTGAGAACTAAGAAAGTACACAAAATATATACAGACACATTACATCCGAAAGGTTCGTAGAAATTTTCTTAAAAAAAGAAAATGCTCTACATTTTTTATTCCATGCTTCGCGTCATGATTTAAAATTCTGTTAAAAATGAAGTGACTCTAAAATTACTGATTTTTATGATATATTTTATATTTAAAAATAAACTTTAAGCCTTTCAAACACAATACAACTTCTGCAGGAATTACAACCCGGAAGTTTGTTATTTCTACTTTTTAAAAACAATTATAGGTTAATTGCAATTTTAATATTGTTGCCGGTCGTGCAACGTTTTGCAAATTTAATACTTTTTAGATTTCGACATTTCCAACATTTGCTACCCAAAAACGCAACATTTGCAATTCTCGCAGGAATATTATGAGTCGAATTGCAAAAAATGCAACATTAACTAAGAAAATGATGATTTGAGTTATGCATACAGGTTTGCAAATCATACAATAGTCTCTTCTCAATGGAAAGAAGCAGAAACAACATTTTGCGAAATCTTCGGTATTTTCGCTGGGGAGTGATAAACAAAATAATAATTTGTTTATAATTAATCATGTTTCCAAGTTGTAAACAGTTTGCAAATGTAATATGACGTTGGTAATAAGTTGTTTATTACTCAGTAGGATTTGCAAAATGTTTTTAATTTTTGGCTATTTTAAAAAAGAAACTAATTTGTTTAATTGCAATTTTTAAATTATTGCCGGCCGAGCAACGTTTTGCAAATTTTTTAATTTTTAGATAACGACATGTCTAACATTTGCTACCCAAAAACGCAACATTCACAATTTTCGCTTGAATTTTAGGAGTCGAATTGCAAAAAATTTAACAATAATTTAAAAAACGATAATTTGCGTTATGTATTTTGTTTTACAAGTCATACAATAGTCTCTTCTGAATGGAAAAAAGCAGAAACAACATTTTACAAAACCTTTAGTATATTCGCTGGGGAGTGATTAACAAAATAATAATTTGTTTATAATTAATTATGTTGCCGCATCACGAACGTTTTGCAAATTTAATACAGGATAGAGACTGAATAGAGACTCACTCAGGTTTGCAAAATATTTTGAATTTTCGTGGAGCAATGGGGGGAAAATTTTGCAAATTAATTTTGTCAAACAAATTGCCAACCCGATCACGTTTTGCCAAATTTTATTTTATGTTTAACATATAAAAAAACAACTATACAATTTTTTTGAAGACCTTCGGAATTTTTCTTAATTGACTCCATTTTTATGTCTTATTCCACTGGCCTATATCACTGGAAAATTGATTGAAATAAACGTCCAAAAAAAGCACCTCAAACTTTCAAAAATTTCTTAAACTCTGCATTTGTTTATATGATTTGTTTATAGCAATGAGAAATATACTCTTATTTATTTTTAAAATGCTTGTACATAATTTCAAATTGGAATACAGATAAAAGTCACTTTATAAATATTCAAAATCATTAGAAAATATCAGACTGCTGTTTATAACAATACGATTGTTAATAACAAGTTATTAATTCATTATAAACTCTCAACTATTATTTTGCGAATCTGCGTTTATCGACTATAACACTCATACAATACGATTTGTGCATTGTTAATGCTTCGGAAACTTAAAATTTTTAATATTTGCAAAGTTGATACTTGAATAAAAAAAAATTATCAACGTTTTTTGAACACCGGCTCTCATAGATCTCTTAAGAATTTATTTAGTTCTGTTAAAAAAAAACTTTAAAATCGGTTGAAAATATAAGCCGGAATATTATTTTGAACATTTTTTCATCCAATGTCTACACTGTGCAGCGCAGACCAGCGCGCTACACGCGGTACGTGACGGGCTCAAGATCTTCATTTTTTTAACTACGCACTACACCTCCAGTCGTTTTGAAACTCGAACATGTTATTCTAGAGTATGTAGGGAGAAAAGGTGGGGAGAAAATTCTGATAACGCCTTAAGTGCATCCCATAAAATAAAATTTTGAAAATTTTTTTACTCGTATTTTTTTTTTAAATTCTGTAATTTCTTTATAAAATTGTTGCATTGAAACCCATAACATATATTTTTGTAACACATGCACAAAAAGTCCGCCTTTTTGTCTATGGAAAGTATACGAGAAGTGGCGCTTTTTAGTTAGGTATACGAAAAAAAAATTCTGCGCATGCGCAACTTTTTTTGTATACTTTTTTCACACGCTACGGACTTTCTGAACGCTCTTTTAACACTTTAGTTACCTATGGAGCCCTAGCAACGCGCCGCGCCGCCTGGCGGGAGAAAATTTAGTCGTATTTGACAACGAATGAAAATTACCGTAAGAGATTTTCTAGTTGTGCTCAGTTATATGTGTTCTCGTATATTTTTCATGGACAAAAACGCGGATTTTTGTGCATTCGTTACAAAAAGTATAATGTGACATAACTGCAAAACGGCGGACATCGACGAAGCCTGTGAAGTTGACAACACTTGCCTACTGCTCATATCACAGACACACTCACCCCACAACTCGTGCTTCGTACTCGTTTTGGCTCATGTGCCTGTGATACTTGCTTCCGGCTCGTTCAGCCAACTTCACAACCTTCATCAAATGTCCGCCTTTTTTCACTTGTATCACACCGTACTATTTTTTCATCAAAATTGGTTCAGCCGTTCTCGAGAAAAAAATTATTTTCGATTTTTCTTCTCACCCCTATACTTTCCATAAAAATTTTTTTCAGATATAATCTATTGGGAAATTTAATTTTCCATCAGTGGCAACTTGCTGAAAAATCTCAACCAGATCCGGGCAGCGGCAGCTTATCCATGCTTATCCTGCTATGTCTTTTGCTTTCTTGAATCTTTGAAATGTTGTCCTGTTTAGCAGAAAGCTAAAATTATTTATGTTTTTTGCAAAAAGCATTTATTTGTGTCACGACGGCCATTTTTAATATAAACACGGCCGAAACCTGGAATCTATGATATTATTACTTCGACTTCAAATTTCAAAATACATATATCCTCAAAGTTTTCAGAAATATCTGGATATAAATGTAGGGGCAAAATATGCGTGTACCGTTTCGACCTAGATTTTTTGTTTCTTGATAGGGTACAAACTTGGCTAAGTTATAGTACTAATAGACCGACATTCTAACACCAAACCTTATGCCTAAATATTTGGCGGTTCTCAAAATACAGGGGTGCAAAGTTTTGACTTTTTCACCTACACTGCTACATTAAAGTTAGTGCAATTTCTCTTAGCCGAATCCGATTGGAGTTTCATTGTAATCTTTTCAAAAGATTTTTGAACGTACTTGAAGCCTCATATAATAATTAAAAAAATTTTTTTCAAAAAATCAGAATCAAAACTGATTTTTGAAAAAGTCAAATTAAAAAAAAATCTGTTTCGTTTAAAAAAAATAGACTTTTTTATCCCCTTTTAAATTATAGAGAAGAAAAAGTGTGATGGAAACATTATATTGGTCAAATTGGCAGTTTTACACTCGAGCGAACCACATTCAACTCACGCAGCGTCCGGATATCAATGCTCTCATGTTTAGTGTGCCTTAAAACTTATATACAACCTACCTGGGGGTGATTTTTTTAATGTAAAAATATAAAGTACGTTTAATATTTCATTTTATATTCTTCATTTCTTTCAAAATATTCTGGACGGTGTTGACATCTGGACAGATGACTCTCCAGATGTCGATTCAAACTATCAATTACGTTTGAATAAGTTATAAGCACAAACAATGCATTTAGTAAAACAGTTGCAATTTGAATAGTCATATATACTGTGGTCATCTAGGAGACAGAGTGGGGATATAGAAGTTTGCGCACTAGAAAGTTTAACACAAACTACACGCTGGATATTTGCGGTTGTCGTCGACATCGAGGAGTTTTTTTTATCGTGTCTTTGAAAGTTTCAAAGTGGGAACGAAGAGCAAATTCAGTGTTGTCAAGACCGACAAACATCTGAGATCCTAGTGATCCCAAAAGGTGTAGCCGTAGCTCGTTATTTTTCACTAAATCTCGTGCTCGGTGGGCCGGCTTTCTCAAGTCGATGCACTGTGGGCCAGAAAATGCAGAAAAGTATCAAAATTCGCACTACACTAGAAAAATGGCAAAATATATATTTTTTTTGTCAATTGACAGTTTGGCACATTACCTTCAATAATCCTTATATCGTTTTTAGGAGCATTTGAGTTTACTATAGCTATGGAATGCCAAAAAACGGAAAAAATGGAAAAATTATCATTTTCGCTTACACAGGGCCATAAAAAAGAGGCATATGTGTCTGAAAATTTGTACTCGGGGATTTTTGGGGTCGACAAGCCTGAATCTTAACTCCAAAAATTAAATTTTTCAAATTCAAGATGGCGGATTCAAAATGGAGGATCGAAATTACAAAAAAAGGCATATGAGTCTGAAAATTTATACTCGGGGGTTTTTGGGGTCGAGGAATACGATTCTAAAGTCAGAAAAATAAAATTTTTCAAATTCAAAATGGCGGATGCAAATTTACAAAAAAAGAAGGTAATTTATACTTGACTGTTTTTAAGGTTGCTAAAAATACGACTTGGTATGGCAATTCTGACTGCAGAATCAGTTTCAGTACGCCAAAAACCATAAATAATATTAGTCTGATACAGAATCCTCTTGTTTTTGTTTAGATTATTTTTTACAAAAAAACACGTTTTTGAAGAGTTTTTTGAGGTTAGGATAGTAATACAATTTTATACGGCAATTCCGATATCAGAATTAGTTTTACCGCACGAAAGTAGGATAGAAAACCTTAGTCTGTATCATTATTCACACTAATTTTTTCTGATAGATCATTTTCAACAAATGAAAACCACATTTTTAAACCGTTTTTGTTGTTAGAATAAATAAGCGCTTATGTAAAAAATGCTCTAAAACAACAAGAGGATTCTGGATCAGACTAATATTATTTATAGTATTTGGCGTGCTGAAACTAATTCTGCAGTCAGAATTGCCGTATGGAATCGCATTTTTATCCTAAACGACAAAGAAATCCCTCTAAACAATTTTTTTTCGTAGTAAATGATCTAAAACAAAAAATGGAAAGGATTCTAGACCAGTGTAGCATTTCCTATATTATTTTGGCCTGCTGAAATTGAATCTGAAGTCAGAATTGCCATACCGAATCAGTGACTCCAAAAACTCACGAGTAAAAGTTTTCAGAACTCTATGCCTTTTTTTGTAAATTTGGATCCGCCATTTTGAATCCGCCATCTTGAATTTAAAAAATTTAGTTATTGGACTTAAGATTCATAGTCGTCGACCCCAAAAACCCCCGAGTACAAATTTTCAGACTCATATGCCTTTGTTTGTAAATTTAGATCCGTCATTTTCAATCCGCTTTCTTCAATTTAAAAAATTTAATTTTTGACTTAAGATTTGTACTTTTCGACCCCAAAAACCCCTGAGTACAAATTTTCTGACCCATATGCCTCTTTTTTATGACCCTGTGTAAGCGAAAATGATAATTATTCCATTTCTTCAGTTTTTTGGCATTATATAGCTATAGTAAACTTAAATGCTCCTAAAAACGATAAAGGGATTATTGAAGGTAATGTGCCAAACTGACAATTGGCAAAAAAAATATAGTCCGCCATTTTTTTAGTGTAGTGCGAATTTTGATACTTTTCTGTATTTTCTGGCCCACTGTGCGATGGACGTAGGATTAGGCTACCATACCAAATTAGTAGAAGATGCCGGTAGTCAGCCACCTAACCTTGACGGATGTATCACGGATTTATTCGTCCTCGATGAGAACACCCAAGAAGGGTTGGCGAGCCTTCTGTCTCTCCAGTTCATTGATGCCAGAATCAGGAAACCTCCTGATGAGAGGTTTCAGTAGGTAAGAGCCCGAAATCGAATTATTGATCACGAGGGTGAATGTTCCGAGAATTATGTTCACACAAAGCGACACAAACCACGTGACATCACCAACCCTGCTTCAATTCCTTTCCCCGTTCCTGAGGATGAATTTGACACACACATATAGACAAAAAACCTAAAACAAAAACACAATCACCCAAACTCTCTAAATCACGACACATCAAAAACAACAAACATCTAACCCTCAATCTCACAACTACAATCCATCACAACAAAACTCAGACTCCAACGTCAAAAAAGCCCTTTTCACTCTTTTTCACTCCGTTACAGTGACAAGTACAGATGTCTCTGCAAGGTCATCGTTCAGCGGGATCATGCCTCTGGACGGGCAAAGGAAAACCTAAACCCCATGACCTACGGTAAGTTCTTCAGATCTCATTACAGAGCAGATGTCTTACACGTGGAAAGTGAAGGATTTGGAAAATTAAATGTAACTTTAAAATCTTTTGAAAAAGCAAATAAATTCTTAGATGACTCCGTAACTCTCAAAAGTAAAGGCTTATTCGCTTTTGTGCCAGCCAACTTTGTTTCCTGCCAAGGGGTGGTTAAGAACATCCCATTCGACTTTTCAGAAGACGAAATTCGCGAGAATTTATAATTCTTGGGTCCACCAGGGTGTAGGACTTCTGTGCTCCACGTTCGCCGTCTCAACCGCAAAATCATAGATAAGGAAACCAACCAAAAATCATACACTCCATCCACCTCTGTTCTTTTAACTTTTGAAGGCACAACACTTTCGGAAAGAGTTGCTCTCTTCAAGGCTTCCACAATGGTGAATCTCTATGTTCCCCAAGTGAAAATATGTCTGAAATACCTCAGATACGGTCACATCAGTACCAACTGTAGATCCAATTCTAGATGTAAACAGTGCGGTGGCCCCAACACCTATAAAAAATTGCCCAGAGCTCCAACTGCAGAAAGGATTCAGGTCATATACGGCGAAGAATGGTGTTGCGTTCTCCGGAGAAAGAGATACAATTCGACTCAGGAAGAATTCCAGAAACGGATCAGTCCCCGGGCACTTTTCTTCACTCGTGAACTTCTCAACCCACCAAGAACTCAACTATGCTTCGACACCACCCATTTCCATCAACACTTCTTTCCCTACCCAAGCTCGCTCTTATTCTAAGATGGCATCTCGACCGAAATCTCATTTCGGAACCAACATGAAAAGACCATTACAGATTCCAACCAAATCCAATTGAGCATCATCATCTCTAGACTTCTTCTTCTATCACAACAACGGTAGGACTCAGCCCATTTCCCAATGGGTTTGCTTTACATCCCCCAATTTCTCACACGCCGGTTGACAAGAAAATCAACCTCGAAAATAGCGCAATCTCAATTTTTGGCAGCATTACCGAGGCTCTGACCGGCCTAATTTCATTCCTCAGAACTGACTGTTCCCCCAATTAGGCGGAAGAACAGAACTTTCTTAACCGTATTTTGACTAGCGTTACTTCCCTTTCGGCTTCGTTACTTTCACCTTAAAATGGCGCAAATTAATAACTTTAAAATAATGCAGTGGAATTGTCGCGGAGATTTGAATAAGAAGGAAGATCTTCGAAATATATTTGTCGATTATGACATTCTTTTACTTAGCGAAACTTTCCTAAAACCCAACAAAAATTTTAATCTAAAAAACTTCAATCTAATTAGAGCTGACAGACTTTCCAATAGAGATGGCTATCTAGCAATAGCCGTCAGAACAGGAATCAATTTTTCCAGAATATATTTAATTTCCAACGCTGAAAACAGCCTCGAAACTCTAAGCAGTTCAATTAACTTCTCCAAAGCTCAGCTCTTGATCGTTTCGGTCTACAGAGTTTCTTCTTCGGATAATATCATTCTATTCCACACCTGGCTAACTCCATTTAATTCTATTTCCGCAATCAACCCTAACTTGGTCCTTATTGAAGGTGACTTTAACAGCCACCACTCCTCATGGGATAGCTCCCACAGCTGCACCAATGGTGCGGAGCTTTGCTCCTCATTAGACCAATCTAACTTCATTTGTCTGAACGATGGCAGGGAAACCTTTGCGACACGCCCAGGTCAATCTCCTTCAGTTCCGGAACTTTCACTTGTGACCCCTAATCTCTACACTTATTGCTCATGAGATGTGCGGAAAGACGCCATGGAGAGTGATCACTTTCCGGTGGTCACAAGCCTTGAATTTTCTATCCCCATTTCTCCTTTTTTTCACACAAATATAAACTAAAAAGAATTGATTGGTCCTACTTTTCTAACTATCTTTTTGATTTTATTAAAGCCAATGGAGTAACGTTTACTAAATCATCTTTTGATCCCCTTTCTAGTTATAATCTACTCATTGAAAGAATTGAAAATGCGGTTTCTTCCGATTGTCCTCCTTCCTCCCAAATTAGATATGTCTCTCAAAATTTTAAGCCCCCTAATAAAAACCCCTTCGTCCCTGCCCCTTGGTGGGACGAATCTTGCAATCAAGCTGTCGTGGAAAGAAAACGAACCACCCGTGTTTAGTCGAGGCAAGTCATATCCTAATTATTTAGAAATAAAGAGAGCGGAAGCAAAAGTCAAACGATCCTTCAATATAACACGCAGAAATTTCTTCAGAAAATTCTACGATTCCTTGGATAGAGTGACTCCTATTTCGAGAATATCGAGAGTTGTCAAATGTTTTAAAAATCGATTCACTTAACCAGCTGTGGCTTCCTGTTCGGCAGACAGAGAAGTCATCACCAAATTGCACTCTTTAATCGACGAACAAAGCCCCCGACAGTTTTTCATGACAAATTCCCTTCTGATTTTATATCTAATGAATTTCTTGAAGCTCCCTTTTCTAAAACAGAGTTGGAAATTGCTACTGTCTCGCTCAAAAACAAATTCTCTCTTGTCTTAAATAAAATGGACTAGAATATCATTCGACATCTCCCCGAAGAAGCCAGATCTGACCTTCTCCAAATATACAATAGCATATTCAACTGTGGGTTATTTCCTCTACATGGAACAACTTTCTAGTAATCTTTATTCTAAAATCAACTTCTGTTAAATTTCGTCCTATTTCACTCGCCTCTTGCCTATTTAAACTTATTGAAAAACTAATTTATAATAGACTAATTTGGTACTTAGAACACAACATGTATATATCACCCTCCCAATTTGACTTCACAAAGGGCAGGTCTTGCGCTGACAATTTTGCTATTCTAGCAGCAAAAGTCTGGAAAGGCTTTGCTAACAAGGAGGTCACAGCTGGTCTTTTTATAAATCTAAAGGGAGCTTTCCCGAGCATCATCCCACAAATCCCGGCAGAGGACCTTCGAGAGATAGGCATCCCCGAGTCAATAGCTAGATTCGTGTACAATTCCACTGCATGTAGAAACATTTTTTTTCCAAATTAAAAGCGATTTAGTAGGCCCTAAAACCGGCACTGTGGGCCTTCCTCAGGGAAGCATTCTCAGTCCGATTCTTTTCCCAATTTATACAAGAAAACTATTATCTATTATCCCTAACGATTGTACTTTAATTGAATTTGCAGTTAATTTAGCTATTTTCAGTAGATCCCAGAACCCTGAACAATGTGTTGCTTCTCCCCAAAGATGTGTAGACCTTCTTTCCGACTTCCTAGTCGGAAGGGGTCTCGAAATCTGTCCGGAGAAAACCAAACTAGTTCTCTCCTCAAAACGGAAACTAGCTTTCAATAATGACATGCTTCCTCTTAACTTAAAAAACTTCTAAATTTACCCATCAGAAACAGTTAGGAGTACTATTGGATTTCGAGTTCTCCTTTGACGCCCACTTTGCTTATCTAACCGAGAAATACTAAAAAATTTTAAATATCTTAAACGTACTCAGGGGCGTCTGGTGGGGAGCTGATCCTTATGTCCTTTTAAAAATTTACGACTCACTCATCAGAAGTAGCATAGAATACGGTTCTCATATCTATACATTTAGGCACGAAAATTTTTTTAGTAAACTAGAGAAAGTTAAAAATCAGGCTATCAGATTGGCCATAGGCTGTGGAAACAGTACACTAATTAACTTATTGCCAGCTGAAACTTGTGAATCTCCTTTAAAGAAACGCTTTTGCTATTTAGCAAAAAGATATCTTTTAAGGTCATTCTCTTTTGATAAACATCCCCTACCAGACAGCATTAGGGAACTTTAGAACTCCACTACCCGAACTAATAGATTTCGCATTAGAGAAATTTTTGTGCTGTTCAGAGTTTACGATGGGGCTGCAATTTTAAGCATCATATTCTAAGATCAGAAACCCAACCTTATTTTGAGTTTCCATATTCTGATTACCTCTTCAGACCTCTTCGACTGAAACCATTTATTCCTGGAAAATCTCTAGCTTTACTACTATATTTACAATCGAAGCATATGCCATTTTGTACACCTTAGACTACATAATGAAAAACAATATTTCTAAATCGGTCATATGTGACGCTCCGCGAGGAAAGGGACCTTAGGGTTAAAAAATCGATTTTCAATTTTTTGATGCTATCGATCATTTTTGAATCGCTCTTTCATATTAAAAAGGAATTAAATTTCTATCTGCGAAATTGAAATTGTTATTAGGCTTCAAAGTTAAGCGTGAATCGCCTGTTTCGACGCTTGCGGATGACCAGACCGTCTCTTCAGTCGCTTCTACTGAAAACTTTGCCTGCTAACCCTAAGGTCCCTTTCCTTGCGGAACGTCACATATTTTCAGATTCCTTAAATGTCCTTAAAAGTATAGCAGCTATTTTCCCTAGCGAAATTAAATCATTTATCATTTTCGTAATCAGAAATAGATTAGCGACCTTGGCCAGGCTCGGACGCACGGTTGTATTGGTTTGGATCCCCGGCCATAATTCGAGGAAATGAGCAGGCCAACCAGGCGGCCAGGTTAGCCGCTGGTATCGGTCAGTTTCTTCAAGTTTCTTTACCCAGCACAGACTTTTTCAGTTTCTCTCGAAAATCTTTTCTCGACAGCACCAGGGATTATTACTCTTAAGTTGGGGAAAAGAAGGGTGCTCACGACACCCAACGTTTCTACCAGCATATACAAAAACCCTCGTTTGCCACCTTCATTGCAACAAAAGAGTGGACAATCTCTCTTTGTCGCATGAGGAACAAACACTACTCTATCAATGCTAGCTTATTCCGGAAAAATATTGTTGATTCAGACCAGTGCCCCTGTAACGTTGATATTGAGGAGGATCAGAACCATATTCTTTAGGCCTGCCCCCGCTTCAATAATATTCGAGATTGCCTGATTAAGAGTCTCTCTAAATCATTAAAATGCCCTCCACCCTTCCGCAGTTATCAATTTCTAAGCAACCCTTCTAGGCGAGTCGTCTCGCACGTATTCAAGTTTCTGAAAGAAGCTGACTTAAAGATCTAAATTGTCAATTTCAGAATAAGACTCTAAATTTCAATTAAAACTTGCCGCCCGCGTACACAGAGCGCATGCGCATGCCTATGAAAGTTCTCTCTCCCTTCGGGGCTCGATAATCTCGTCGGGAGACCATTTCCTCTGTTTCAGATATATCATGGGATAAAACCCAATACTAGTTCGTGGCCAAGTGTACAAAGCGATGCGAATCGCACGTACAGTGCCAACGAGGTCGCCCATTGGCTCACCTGATTTTAGGAAGAAGAAGAACTGCATGCACACGGTCCGCACAGTACTTCACTCTTGTCCGATGCCATGGGATGCACGGCATTTTCCAGCTATAAACCTATGTCGATGCTTTTGTTTCTATCGACTGATGCGAGAGATTTTATTTCAGGATAATTTTTAAGTGTGCTGGTTTTTTATTTTCTTATTTCTTATTAGAAAAATTATTATGTACTAGTTTTTCCAACAATAAAGTAAACTGAAAATAGTAAACTTAAAAATTATGCTGAAACAACAACTATCTCTCTGAAGTGGAATATCGCATCAGTCAATAGAAAAAAGAAAGAAAGCAGCAACATAGGTTTGAAGATGGAAATAACATAAAATAACGAAAAAAGAACAAACAAAAATCGAACAAGAAAACTTGCTCGAATATTGGCTTTTCTAACAATAATTATTTATGAAAACAGTACACTTAAAAATTCTGCTGAAATAAAAATGATCGCATCAGTTGATAGATACAAATACTGGATAGATGTTGATACAAATACTGGGTAGACGTTGATAGATACTGGAAAATACCGTTCATACCATGGCATCGGTCAAGAGTGAAGTGCTGTGCGCGTGTAGTTTGTGTTAAACTTTTTATAGTGCTTAAATTCCTATATCCCCACTCCGTGCATTAGGCGTCGACACTATACACGGAATGAATTTCGGCACGGTAGGCGCACCACCTACAGTACAGCAGCTGTACGTAGGCTCGGGCACAACTGTTATACCGATTTTGGCGCATCAGACGCGCCAAGCTAAGGCGATAAGCAAAAGATGCACAGCTCCTGTGTTTTCCAGCACGTCTACTGTCTCAAAACGGCGCAGCAGCCGTGCCAAACGAATGGAAAAGATTCGTCCTAGCGTTCAGCACTGCTGGTGTGCTAGTAGATACGTCTGCTGTGCCGAAATTCTTTCCGTGTATATGACTATTCAAATTGCATTTGTTTTACTGAATGCATTGTTTGTGCTTATAATTTACTCAAACATAATTGATAATAAAGCAATTGTAGACAGTGATCTGTCTAGATGTCAACACTATCCAAAACATTTTGAAAGAAATGAAGAGTATTAAATGAAATATTAAACGTACTTTATATTTTTACATTTGAAAAATCATTCCTAGGTAGGTTATATATGGGGTAAAATTTTCCAAGTGTACCCGCCTAAAATTCTGTTACCTATCTCATTGAAACTCCACCAGATTTTAGTGCTAGCAAGATACTGATGCAGAAAATTTTGCAGAAGAACTTGTCGAGCGTCTATTTAAACTGAAGCCTCATTCTTTTATAGCTAAGCAGCAATCTTCTTTTTTCGAACATTTGAAGAATACCTTGAAAGAAGGAGAATTTCTAATTTTATGCGATTTTTCTGAAAACTATGCATTCGTAGCACAAAATGCCGCACAGTCATTTGATTGGTACAATGATCAGGTTACGATCTTTACAGCTGTTATCTACTACAGAGAGGGTAATAAATTGAAACATCGCAGTCTAGCTCTTTTATCCGACAACCTAAGTCACGACATAGTATCTGTTTACGAATTTCAGAAAGTTATAACCAATTACTTGAAAGAAAATGTCATACAAAGAAAACAAAATGATTTACTTTACCGATGGTGCAGCGCAACATTTAAAAAATAAGTACAATTTTACAAGTCTGTTGCATCATGAAGCTGACTTCGGTATTCAGGCTGAATGGCACTTTCACGCGACCGCATGTGGAAAAGGACCATGTGATGGAATTAGGGGCAATTTGAAAAGATTCGCCGCACGTGCCAGTCTCCAGGCGTCCTCTCAGAATCAGATTTTTACTAATGATGCTCTATATCAATGGGCTAAGAAAAACTTGCCTGAAACGGTCATATTTTTCATCTCCAAAGAAAATCATGCAGCCATTGCTGAAAACCTTAAAGCTCGATTCGATTCTGCAAAGACTGTGCCGGGCACACAAAAATACCATTTTTTTGTACCCTCTCCGGAATCGACTCTGATTTTGAAGAAGTATTTGTCATCTTCACAGTATGGCATGTTCCCAAAGAGGAATAATGCGAAGAGATCACGAATAGAAGAGCAAAGTGAACAATAAATTTAATGAAAAAAGCATTTTTTAAGTAACACCGTGAGAGGCAAGGGGGTTCACACCAAAAAGCACCCCAAAACATGAGAGGCAAGGGGACTCACATCAAAAAGCACCCCGATATGTGAAAGGCAAGGAGACTTACATCAAAAGCACCTCAAATTGTTAAAGACAAAGATATTAACCAAAAAAACACCCCAAAATGTGCGATGGAACGACAATCGCCAAAAACCATCTTGAAATGTAACAAGCGAGCAGAACCATCCACAACAATCGTTTATTATTTTATTATTAATTATCGTTTTCCTACAATGAAACCGTTTTGAAAATTTCATTTAGGAGATATCTAAATCGTTCTCCAGGTACAAAAAAAGTAAGAATTAAATAAAATATTTGTTACGTGTTAACAGAAAAATCATTTTTATCAAGTATTAAAACTATTGAGTCACCTCAAGACAACTAGTGTGAGGTAAGTGAAAAAGTGAAAACTTTGGACCTCTGTATTTTGAAAACTGCCAAATATTTGGGCATATGGTTTGGTGTTCGAACAAAAATAAAGTTTGAACCCGAACAAAAAAAATTTTCAGGTGGAAATTATTTTAAATTGGAAATCACAAGTGAAAATAACAGTCCGACGCATTAGCCGCACAGGTGGGTGACTTAGCGCAGGTGCCACTTTTTGGAGAATTTAATAAATAACTGTTTTAATCAACACGAATTCAACTATCGCCTTATATATAGCGTATCTAAGATGTATTGGTCTACGTGTTACATATTTATGTTTCAAGTACGTTTTCGGTTATATTTTAGTTTATATCGCGCGCATCACCCACTTCTCCCCTAAGTATCAAATTTCTTTAAAAGGTAGGGCGCAACCAGTTCCAGACGATATACTATGGACTGACCCTATTAAAAAGCAACCTTTCAGAAAGTATGTGTTTTCATATTTTGAAGCATATTATTTATATTTTTCACTTTTATTAAACAGCTTCCAGATTATGTATGGAGTGAAGAGTATCAAGCAGAAATGTTTTCTAAACACTTTGAAGCGTTCGACAAACTAAGAATGCGGGGTTACTTTATTGGAGAATTTATTTGGAATTTCGCTGACTTTCGTACAGCACAAAGTGAGTTGATTTTGCTTTAATGCATACGTGTATGCTATATACAGGGTGACCTAGAGTGGGATACGGCCATAGGTGCGAGATTGACAACAATATACATTCACATAGGTCTGTCCCCTTCGCAATTATGACCAATCCTGCAGCCCATTCGTGGTCACTTTGTATATGACCGGCTCCGAAGAAAGGGGTTTAATGCTTAAATTATCGATTTGCAAGTTCTGACGGTTTCAGTATGCTGAACCCTTAAATCTTCACATGTAATTCGTCCAAGATCGATCGATCAACATTTCAAGTTAGACAGTCTTGAACGAAACTACTTTTTCGCTACAATAATCAAAAATGAGAAATAGTAGTATTACTATTAACTTTTAGTTTTTTCTTTATTTTCCATGAACAGTAAACTCACATCTAGCATTTTTGAAATGAAGGACATTAACATTGCTGTTCTCGAGACATTTTAAATTTTGCAAAATTTAAATTTTTGAAAACTTTGAACATGTTAACATTGGATTAATTTCATCTGCTCGAGGACCACCCCTCTTTCGAGTAGCCCCAACATTTTGTAATTTCTAATGTATCTCTTACCGTTCTCGAAATATCTTAAAATTTAGAAAATTTCAATTTCTGAAAATTTAGAAAATTTCAGTACTGGGCTAATTTGATCTACTCATGTACCTCTCCCTTTAAGTACCCTCAAAGTCTTGTCAGTTATTGCGTATCTCTTACCCTTTTCGAGATATTTCAATATTTTCAATATTTCAATTTTTGAAAAGTTATTTTTTAAGTATTACTATTATGTTACAAACAATGCTAAAACCTTAAGTACTTTGAATTTGTACACATTTTTGATTAAAACTAAAATTTGTTCTTGTCACTTTGGACACTTTTATTCAAATTCACCGTGCCAACGATGCGGTTAAACTGTGCTAAAAAATGTGTCACTCCTCTCTTCCTTCCTTCTTCCCACAACTTAGTACATCACATACTGAAAAACATTCCTAAGATATCAAATAACATGATGATATCCCTAAATTTGCGCTAAACAAACGTAGAAGAACGATGGAAAAATGTTGTTAACCTTTAAACCCGTTTTTCGGATTTTAGGCATTAGATCTCTTTCTTTGGCGCCGGTCACATAGGTATTATTAACCTACGTGTTTCGACTGCTTCATGTAATATGTATCCAAGCTTGGGTGAAATCTTATAAAAACTGGAAATCTCGGATTTACTCGTATCAAAAGCATCAGTGCCTCTAACTCGAATCAAGCCAGTTTTCTGGTACTTGGTATCCGGTATGATCAAGATCGATCAGAAACTTGTCACTTCAAATGGTAAAAAATTCTATCAATCAGACACAATTTATGTCAATTCAGAAAGAATTTAATTACTTTGAACAAAGAAATATGTAACAAATTTTGAGCGTCAGTTAGCCGCGAGGGATAAAAAATTTATAGTTTAACTTTACTCAGTGATAGGATCTTTGTAAAAAAATCGACAGCAACAAAAATAATAACCAACTTTAAAACTTATAATGCGCCTATGTTCATCGTAATATTTCACTTGAGACTCATAGGCACGATCAAGATGCCGGCGGATCAAATCACGTAGTTCATCCAATCTAGTAACTCGTTCTAACCACTCGGGATACTTCAGATCCTTACGTGGTACGTTTTTCTCGTGTTTATGTCACAAGTTACCGTAGGGCAGAGGTTCGCGACCAAAATTCCAGAATGTGGGCGAGACCTTCAAAATGCCATGTACCGCGGTATTGTAAGCGAATCTAAATTCAGGCAAGTGTAAATCCCATTCTTTGTGATTCTTAAGCAAAACCATCACAATCATTGTTTTTAAGACACGATTTACTCTTTCGGTAGGATTAGCTTGGGCATGATATACCGGGTTGGCAGTGTGAATTATTTCGAGACTTTTACGCATGTCATTAATCAACTTCTTCGAAAACATCGTACCATTATCCGTATGCACGACTTTAGGGGCTCCCCATCGCGACACAATCAAATCCTCGAAAGCCTTTTTCATCGCTGAACCGTTAGCTATTCGACTTGGAAGACATTCAACTTAGAAACGGATCCATTACATCGGCAGCAACTACCGAGCAGGGCTGCTTGACAATGCGTTGTCCCATTAAGCTGCCCGGGCGAGCCTGTTCCACTTTACACCTTTGGTAGCGATCACATTGACGAACAAACTTAATGACATCACTGAAGATGCCCGGCCAGTAGTACTGCCTTTGTACTCTAAGATAGGTTTTATCTACTCCGAGATGACCGGCCTGTGATTGCAAATGAGTCTCTTCTAAAACTCTAAATCTCTGCGCTTCGGGAATCACCAATAGGACGGAACGAATTTGACCGTTTTCGAAATAAAGAATCGAACCCCTTTGGATATATTGTAGAGGTCCATTCGGATTCCAAAGCGCCCTAATAGAGCTCTCTACGACCTCATCTTCAGTCTGCGCATTGCGTTTGAAAATTTGAAATTTCGGAAAAAATGAGGTAAGAAAACAGTTGTTGTGGCAGTGCCATAAAAATAAATTTTTAAGTAAAATAAGTGCTATATGAACTATTTGTCAACGTTAACACCTCCTTAGACCTTGGTCAATGTAGCAATGTGTGAAAAAATACAATGAGGGAAGCGGAGAGATGACTAATTTGAGGAAAAAACGCTCAAGATGATTCGTTGCTTTTCAAGCCTTCGTGCAACTCTTCGCTAGTATTTTTGTTAATTATGTTAATAGTACCCAGCACTTACCATGTGGAGGTGGCTGCACATAGAGTAAACTGGATTAAGCTGCCTTTCCAACAGCCTATCTCGAATAAAGCCATCTCGAGCTTGCATTCCGAAGACATGCTTTGACGCCTCCGTTACCTCTTTTACGTACCTCTTCACGACCTGATTGTGACAAGGCATTTGCAGGTAATCTTCAATTTTCGATAGAGACTCAAAACACCCGCTGTGGATTTCATTCAGTTCATCGTTTAAAAGGATTTTTGTGATTGGAGGTTCTGAGACTTGGTGTGCCTTGACAACCGATCATTTCTGTATAATCATCGGCATGAAAAATTATTGTAGCTGTTACGAATTTCCGAACAGTTTTCTGTTTCGCTGACTCCTCTTCTCTTCTTGCAGCAAGTATTCTGATGACTGCTGTTTGGCGTGCTGGTATTCTCTCATCCACAAGCATAGTCAACAAGAGATTTTCAGGTTGTGTAGCGTAACCATTATTTTTTAAAACAGGCTCTACTACTTGTTTGTAGATGTGATTCAAGTAACGTAACTTTACTGTAAGCTGCCAGAGATTTTTTGGTGCATCTGTTCCCTGCACGGTGTGCTGGTAAAAATGTAACCTCTGACCATACAACATGCAGTCGTGAATGATTTATTTTCCCAGGAAGTATGGCGGCGAGGTCTTTCGGACACTCACCGACTGCGACAGCTTTGCATATGTACGGTACAGGTAAGCTTGATCTTTACTGGGATCTAATTTCTCAAAATCAGGTAAGTCTGTTTCAGTAGCATTAAATTCAACAACTGGACAAGGATGTGAGTGACAATCCTTGAGTCTTTTTCCAATAGGACCAGAAAAACCATGTGGGCCTGTTGTATCTCCATCCACTGCCCTGATCATGTGCTGTAGAAGAAGGTCATTTGAATGCAGTTGACATATACTCCAGTGTAGTGGCCGACCCAGGTATCTTTCAATTCTCGTGAAAATCGCTGTCTTGTTTCCTGTGTTAGTAGTTTCACCATAGACACCACAGCACTGCAGTGAGTGAGGGAAGATCTATATTACGCTTGCACAATTAGTCCCAGGTCACGTTAGCAATACCAATCTAGCTTCGACCACAGTGAGATGGCCTAAGTATATTAAACCAGGATCTTGGATCATGGAAATGTGGTGCTCCTCTCGTTTTCTCTGAGAGTACTTCCCTTCTTCCTCTTTCACGTTCACGTTTGTTTCATCCTTCTTTCCATCAAAATATAACTCGCAAAATTTTAGGTTGTCTGAAATCTGAGCTTCTTGAATGTTATATCTAGACTTTTGGCGCGAGCGCCTTACTTTACTACGATTAACGAAAAGTTCAATATTTTCTCCGTCACCTCTAGATTAATTAAGATCTACAATAAGGCATGAAACAAGTCGCGCAGCATCTTGATCAGAGGACCCAGTCTGATCACAAGCCCTAGCAAACTGGTCAAGTTTTAGTTTTGCTTGATTTGTGTGTGGAGAATAAGAGGATGGTAAGTAATCAGAATCAACCTGAGAAGACATAACTCCAGTTGTCTTTTCTCCTTCAACAACGTCAGACTCATTCCTGCTAGTACTTGCTTCTGATTCAGAATAATAGTCCGTTTTTACTCTCTTTTGCAGACTACACTTTTCGGCAGATTTTCTCAACAACCTCTTTGCAAGCGGTGACGTGTCAATCTCTATCCGCTCCATGCACATTTTGCGAGATCCTATCTGATCAGCGATAAATTCTCGTTCAAGCGGTTCAACCTTATTTTTGCATTCGCAGTGAGAATAGTCATCACACTTACAAGGGCAAATATCAACGAGTTTGTCAGCATAGTCAAGATAAGACTTTACTTTCACTTTCATGCTTTCAGTTTTCTTGTCTCTCTTATAACTCTTATTGAGAGATTGGTCCTTCTCATGTTCAGCCATTACTCGCTGTACAATTTTGAAACATTCAAAGCCGATGGATTCCTTCCCTGAAGACGAAGTTTTTCTTCGGCAAAAACAAGATTGAAACATCTAACTACATCTCGACAGGTGGGAAGAACCGTCAACGGTATTTCCTGAGGTGCACCAATCTCCTCGTAAAAAGACGGATTAGTTTTACTACGAGGGAGCGGCATATCGCCTTCAAGACAAAAAAAGAGCTCACTTTGAAAGCTGTGTACAAATAGGTATAGCTTGAAACGAAGAAATCAGCTCACGGTCACAATCAGAACTGAAAAAAACAGCTAAGGATCAAACCAGCAGACTAACGTTTGACACATCACAACACACAGCTCTGAAGAAACAGTAGTTGCAGTACGGCTGCAGACGAAGAAAGGTAGTCGGAAGAAGACAAGAATAAAACCACTGAAAATACAGTTAAGTATCGTCTGAAACAATTGCCGCTCAGAACAACAGACTAACGAACACACGTCACAACACACAGCTCTGAAGAAGGAGCAGTTACAGTGCAGCGGCAGACGAAGAAAATGAGTCGTCAGAAGGCAAAAACAAAACAACTGGGAATACCGATAAGTATCAGCTGAAACAATTGAAGCTTAAAACAACCGACTAATGTTTGACACATCACACAATTTTCAAAATCGTAGCGCACAGGATCTGCACGAAGGTGTGAAGAGCAACGAATCGTCTGGAGCGTTTTTTCCTCAAATTAGTCTTCTCCCCCTTTCCTCGATGGTATTCCCTTCACACACTCCAACATTGAACAAGGTCTTAGGAGGTGTTAGCGTTCACGAATAGTTTATATATCACATATTGCACTTAAAAATTAATTTTTATGTCACTGGCACAACAACTGTTTTCTTACCTCATTTTGTCCGAAATTTCAAATTTTCAAACGCAATGCGCAGATTGAAAATGAGGTCGTAGAGAGCTCTACTAGGGCGTTATGGAATCGGTATGTACTTCGACAACATATCCAGAGGGGTTTAATTCTCTGTTTCGAGAACGGTCGAATTCACCCCGCCCTAATCACCAATTTCCAAACATTTAGGTCCGGTAACGGGTCTATTATCGCGCTAGACCTAGGTCTATACAACGGATTTTCTTCCACCTTCCAATCGAGTAAAATCCAGGTTTTTTCGATAACTGTCTGCTGTAACGATGCAACTTATCCATCGTCCTGATTGCTTCCTCGACCGAAAGTGCTAACCGAGTGGAGTCCCTAAAATTAGGTCAAAATAGGAGTCTGAGAGGTTATCACTGTAATTTTTATTATTTTTGGTTACTTTGGCGCTGCCGTTTATATTCTTTTTACATGCTTCTTCACCGACCGTCGAGGCACCTACCTTACCGACCTTCCAGATGGGCACAGTACAGCAAAGGGTTGGACCCGTGTCACCTAGCGGCTAACCAGTAAGACCAAGGACCGGAGTCAGCTTGAGGAGAATTGAACACAGCCTATTAGAGACCGGATTTTCAGTATTCCGATCATAGACCAAGGATAATATTCCTTCCTTTTTTTTAAAGGTCCTAGTCTCCGTAAATTTGTAAAAATAGGCATTTAACTGACTTCCAAATCTTTAATTTAAAATTAGTTGTCATCCGGGGCTTAATTTTAAAACGTGCCCATCGTTAGATTGGCTAGGTGGGTTGCTTTTGTGTGGGCGCTGTAAGCCCATTGGTCCCTAGTCATCGGGTGCCTAATGCCCCTTGTCTATTGGCCGGGCTTCCAGCGCCTGCGCGAAGTGCAGTGAGGAAGTAATGAAACTGGTGAGCGAGGCAACCTTGCTCTCCATTCGGTTAGTCGAATATCGAAGTAGCAAAGTAGTAGCGCGTAGCATCCGCTACGCCTATCGTGGATAAAGAAAACTTAAATAAATAATAGTAATTGCAGGATCTAAGGAGTACCAATTACATGTAAGTCCACCCTTATTTTAGATCTGGGTCCTTGCACGTAGTTTTCTCGTTCCTTTTTTTCTTTTTTGAACTCTCAGGCTCTTTGAGAGGTTAGCCTCTCACGCGATTCCTTTAACCTCTTAGTTTTACTATGTATAGAATCTTTTGCAAAATAAATGTTTAACTCTTGTTTAGCTTAAATGTTTTAGTTTCGCATAATAAAAACAAGATCCTATTCCCCAAATTCCCGACCTAACGTGGCTTCGTAATTCTCTTTGCAGAAAAATTTATAAATATGGCGTCTGCCTGAGCACATGGCAACGCCAGGCGCTCATATTTTTCGAAGCAGCCACGATATAACGACCCGATCACCGAGGGTCTCCCGAATCCTCGGGTCTCGATAAAATATTTTTTTCTCTTTTTTTTCGTTACAGATCGGCCCCATTATAAATGGCGCCCAACGGCATCGAAGGGACAAGGATCACCGGGATAAGTCGCTCTGCAGTAGCGCAATATTGCTTTATTTTCTGCATAAGCATTTGTGTGTATTCTCTGTTTTTTTCTCTTTTCCACAGCATTGCGCTCGCCCATCCGACGCGTGCAAGCCAACACACCAAAGTGCTTTAGAGAGGTGCTGTATGAGAAAGAGAGAGACAACTACATCTCTCTCCAATTCACGGTATCGCCGACACACCAGACTGCTTTAGAGTGGAACTACATGAAGAAGAGAGGGATAGAATCATCTCTCTCCAACTCACGGTATCGGATCCATCCGTCGTTCGGACCGCAGAGCCCTGACATTTTAGTTTCTCGCGGTCGTGAAAGAGTGAGAAGGAGAGCAAAGTAAGCGCTTCTCTCTCCCACTCACGGCACAGCACCGACTCGACTCACGTCTCGCAGAATCGGCCATTTTAAAAATTTAAAGCCAGTTAGCTGCGCGCGCAAACAAGCAGAAAATATTCGCTTATCACTCGCTCAGATTCAAAGGTCATTCGCCACACGTCGTACATCTCCGGTCTACAGAGACTAATACTAGGCAACACTACAGCCCAAATTAATTTTCCTCCTTTTAAAATACTTCTTCTTGCGCACGGATGTTGTAAACGACCAAATCAGATATTTTCAATTGATTATGATGATTTGAACGTTGATTATTGTTGAAACTTGAGAAGGAAAAATTTTTTTTCTAGATTTTAATTTCATAGGAATTAAATCACTAAAATTTAAATTCAAATCAATTTTTTTCTCGGCCTATTGCAACAATTCTGAGCACAAGAAGTCGGGACTGGTGGGTGTTCTCACTCTCAGAAGAGGAACTGCGGAGATTAGCTCGCGAATTTTTTATAAGCGACTCCGGAGTTGCGGCTATCTTGAGAGATAGAATCCTACGGTACCTACACATTAGAGGCGGAGATGAGACAGTGCCGTGGTCACACCAAGACTCGTTTAATGACCCACCGATCGACCGAGAAACTATGCGAGGTGACGGTTCCGCACACTTAAACTCACTCGACATGTCAAGGGTTTTAGAAAACACGGTTCGTAGCGCGACAACACACGCTATATGGACAATTACTTCACCCACGCTTACCACGTCGGCGAGTACTTTTAGCGCAAATCAACCTCAGACAACTGAGGCTTCAAGCACTAGACCTGTCACTACACACCGTGAGACATGGTCGCA
>JBAGKK010150150.1:0-24087 GCA_037177015.1 Euceroptres primus | reverse complement strand
TAAATATATATAAATATAAATATATAAATATAAATATAAATATAAAAAAATATAATAATATATAAATATAAATATAAATATAAAAAAACTGAATATAAATTTAGGGAAATTCATTTACCGTAATTGAAATTTAAGACAAATTCTTGAAAATTCAGTTACATTTTGGTAATTTTCAGATACGATTCTGTAAACTTCATAACTTAAAACTTTCGGATCACAAATATGAGACCACCTGTTTTTTATGATATGAATAAGTTCTAATTTTTACAAACTACGAGATAAAATTTTTTTCTCAAATTAATACGAAAACTATGGAAATTATGCGTTAAATAAGCTTAAAGTGAGGTGATTTTGTCAATTATGTAAGAAAATATTGCAAAAAATAGTGAATTGTTCAATTTTTTCTAAAACTCTCAATAACTTACGAAACAATATTTTATTAAATTTTATTAGAATTCATAGGAATATTAATTTCTATATTTTATAAAATTAAATTTTCTGAGTTCTTCTTTGACATTTCACATTTTTTTTGTTTCAAGTTCAGTCTTTGGCAGAATCGAGACAAAACATTGGAGGTTTCTCTTCATACACTTACGAATTCTAAAATTCCATAAAATTATTTATAACATTATAAGATTTTAAATTCTAAAATTAGCCCAAGGAAATTAAAAAATGTTCATTATTTCGTAAGGTATTGAGAGTTTTAGAAAAAAATGGAAAAATACACTATATTGCAGCTTTCTCTTACATAATTGCCAAAATTACTTTACCACCAGCTTATTTGACGCAGAATTCCGATAGTTTTCGTATTATTTTAGGAAAAGAATTTTATCTCGTAAATTATAAAACTTAGAACTTTTTCATCTCACAAAAAACAGATGCTCTCATATTTGTGATCTACGAACATTTCTAACAGTGTAAAAATAACTATAGTATTATACAAATATGCTCAAAATATCACACTAAATCCCAAAGTATCAACTTTTATCCGTAAACGAATCAATTCACTGTTGGATTGATTAGATGCTGGATTTTAAATGATCTTTTAAATGATCCGCTGGTGGATCATTTAAAACCAGTTGAAATCTACGTTATAAAAATGTGAATCTAGTTGTAATTTTCAATGTAGTAGTCATATATATTTCAACTGTTTTTCAAATGATCCTTTTGATGATCAAAGTGCAGCAGTCAAAATGATCCTTTTGGATTTGGTGTCATATGATTTCTACTGTGAACTTTGAAAGATTCATCTTATTCCAAATAAGATATTGTATATAATTCAACCTCTATACTGCATAATATGGTAAAAAGTGGAGTACCATCGACGTCTTGATTCTCCGTTCAAGATTCCACGCACTTGCAATCTTGATTTCATTCGGCACGTGGAGGAACGCGAGCAAATTTCTTGCTGGTTCAGCAAAGTGTTTTTTTTCTCGTAGTCTATGACTCGCAAGTCATGACTTTTTTATCGATCAAACTCGAAAAAGAGAAAGAGCCGGAGTGAGTTGCGCGGCAGGTACTGCACGTGAGCATGTGGGGAAATAAGGGGGTACGTATTCCTTGACACCAGCCTGGGGATATTAAATAAAGAGTCCCCTTCGTCTCTTGGGAAGCCCCGAGCCACGATTCCCCCATTACCGTTTTCACCCCGCAGGATACGCTCCTTCGAACGTATCCATCCAAGATTCCGTATTACGGCTCCATTCATGCCGAGTTACCTAATATTTAGTCCTATATTACGCGAACCATGCCCGAGTTGATTCTGTATCCGCTCAAGTATGTACTACCTGATATTCAGCCTCCTGCGGGGATTTAGGGTATCACGATTTTAATGATGTTTAAGTTCCTCCGCGTCTCGCCTCCTGTTCAAAGCCTTCATGTATTTCCTGATAACGAATTTGAAGCCTTTTTCATTTTACGTTATATTTCTTTATGACATTTTAAACACTTTTTTTGGCAAACATAGTGGTGTCTGTGTTTGAAGAATAGATTAGAAAACAGTAATCTTTTAGATTCTGGGTTGATATGTTTTCAGTCATGCCACTGAAAAAGTATGTAGATAATCCTAAAGTTTGAAAAAAATGCAAAAAATGGTTTAATTTTTTGCACCCTTGCAGATTGTTGCAAAAACGTTGAGATTTTGAAAACAAAATATTTAAAGGTTTTGGGCATTTTGGTTAAAACAGTCACCCCAAAAGTAAATTTTGAATCACTTTTAGAATGTTCTTTTAATAAAAAAAAACACTTATGCACTCAAAACAATGTCTACTTTAGTTAACCAGAATTATATTATAGATTAAATATGTGCTGACTATTTTTTCGGGTTAAAGTAACCAGAATTTTTGGTTACATTAATCAGAATTCTGATTACTCCAGAAAAAAATAGTAAGGGCATATTGCTATCTTTTTTTTTTAATGTGCTTTTTTGCACATGAAGTGCACATGCACAAGTCGCTTTTTGTGACTTGAAATTCTACTCTTTTGCAATTTTTTTTTTTGATTTTGTGAACAGTAACAAAGACTGAGGCTTAATATCTCTGTTTTTTTTTTATATTTGTAAAATGTATCAAGAATTCACATTTCTCATCAACCATTTTATGTGATGAAAAAGTTATACAAAAAATGGTCCATCCACAAATTGCACATTTCCTATTATGGCACAGAAAATCCCAAGGTATCATTTTAATCTGCAGCAAAATGAGAAATGGAAAAACAAAAGACAATAGAATAAATGATCCACTTTAGATAAAAATAATATTTCTGCAGATTAAAATAATATTATGGGCTGTTATTTTAATAATATCCCATGGGATAATAGGAAATTCTAAATTCTGAAATTATGGATAATAGGAAATTTGCATTTCGTGAATGAACCATATTTTGTAAAACTTTTCATTACACAAAATAGTTGTTGAGAAATGTAAATTCTTGATATCTTTTGCATTTATTCTTTTGCTTTTTTTGTGCGATAACACTTGAAATACACGTTTGAAAACTTGTCAATTGCACATTTTATGACTTCATATTATTTTAATGCTGCATGTACATGTTTCAAACAGAAAGGTGCGTGGAAATATCCTGTTATAACAAATAAATTCTTCACCCACGTCAACAAACGTTCGAGTACACGCTGATTCCAGAAATGTGTCTCTCCTTATGCATGAATATTTAACAATAAACATTTTTACATAAAATGTTTTATTTTGCAATAAAGGTTGTATAAATTATTAAAGGGGATTCCAAAAACTACTCATTGAATGACTATGATTGACAAATATCGTCATTTGTTTTATATTAATCACAAAAAAACACTAGAATGTCATCACATTCTAAAACTAATTGAACACAGAAAAAACGAAGGATAAAGTTTATCTCTATTCCAGGGTAAAAATTACATGCACTAAAAATGAACTTCATAGGATCAATTTTATCCAAATATCGGTTAATTTTTTTTTTGTTTTCCCATGAAAACACACTTTTTTGAAAAACGTGAATGAGTTGTCTGAATAAAAATTTATCCCTCTAAAAAATTACGTGCAATAAATTTTATCCTTAGTTTTTTCTGTGAAGGTATGAGAATAACAGGTTAAAGACTGCTTAAAGTTGACCCCTAAGTAATAGTTAAATTAACTAATTCAAGGGCCAACTTCATATGGTCATTACCGTGTTGTCATTCTCATGTCTTCAATTGAACATAATCAATTTTGCTATTTTTTATGAGTTTTAATTTAAAAGGTAACAAAGAAATCCTTTTCTCATCACAAGGAAGGAAATGTACAGTTGTACAGTGAACACGTTATTAAAGAATAAAGAGCGGCTTTCTCATCCACTCTAGTACATTCGTTTCTCTTTTATACACATTTATTTTTCCAAGTCTTTTTCTGGAGCATGAAATTCAGAAAACTTCACGGGCAAAGCATTTTTATTCGAAAATTATAAAGTTTTTCAAACTGCCTGAAAAACTGCGGTTTGTCGTCGACTCATTTGGGTCGCGCTTTAGAATTTGAATAATGGCAACATCATGGCTTCCGTATTCTTCTTCCTTGAAAAATCCATAAGTGCAGATGTGCATACCTCGACTACTTGTTTCCATAGCGCTTTTCTGCGAACTATAACGAAGCGTGCAAAAGCGTCAAGGACTACACCGCCTGTAATTGGTATGCAGTACCTTTTGCGTAGGTAAATCGTATTAATAAATTGCCAGGAATAATGCCGCCCGTTATTCACACAAGACAGGGGTACCGTAATTAATTTATAAGTCTCGGTCATTATTGTCGAGCGGACAAGAAGGAATGATTTCCAACCAAAGATACATTTGTTTCATACTCAATCGAGTATGAATGGAAATGAACGATATCTAGTCCGCTTATGTTCTAAACATTGCTTCAGTCACGCAATTGTTTCAAATATTCATACTTTATCGAGCACCAACCGTAACTCTCCAAGGAAAAATAAATGATAGGTGCAATGTCCGACAAACACGAAAGATCGCTGTCGCACCATTTTGTTTCACTTAAGCCTGATCAATCCGATCAAAGAGGACGATACTTAAATAACGACAAATGACTGGCGTTGTAAAAAGTGCCATTAGTTCTCATTAAGATCTCGCTGCTTTATCGGTTTCCGGAATTAAAAGGACATCTGAGCTCATTTTATTAAACCGACCAACCCACTTTTCTTTTAAACGCAAACATGGCTAAAAATATCTCCTCTAACAGAAAATATCCATCATTATCTTAATTATTAGAAAAACTGATATTTAGTTTCAATTTTTCCTCGCTCTATTTATTTACCTTAATGACTCTTTCACTTGATTAATTTAATAATTTTACGTGAATAGAAAATTAGTTATTATTGATTAAAATATATTAAGTAAAATCGAGATTTTCAGTTCTAAATTCTAAATTGCGAAGTTAAATTTTGGTTGCTTTTATTATGACAGCTTGAAACAAAACTAGGAGGAAATTGTGGGTGCGAGACTCGTTGCCTACTTGTAATTCATATGCGCCCTTTATAATTAGGATTGCGCGGCAGCGGGTTTGGGGTTTAGAGAACATTTCTACCCCTCTAACTTCGGCCCGATGAACTATACGAACAGGCACATAATTGGTATTTATGCTCGCGGCTCCTATGCTCCATGATTTGTGGCTTGAATTCTGTTAATGAGACACACGTGTCTGTTAATTAAACGAAACACTGGCAAAATACAAATATCTGGGTCAACTTTTCACTCCTTAAAGATTTATTAAAAATGCTTTGTCAGAAAAGTGACACCCACGTTCTCCAAAGAATTCTTCAGCCTCCAGACTAAAAGCCATTAAAATTGTTTTGGTTCCGAAGTTTTTTAGAATCGCTATAACTATCGCTTTCTTATTTTCGACTTCCAATATTTCAAGGATCAATTTATCTTTTTTGACGTAATTAAAAATGTAAATGTTTATAAAATATTTTTTGATGCTTCCTATTTTTAAATAATACCTTCTCATATGATGAGAGTGTAAAAATTAATTTTCGTATTCTATTAAAGACGTATAGCCACTTTATTATTAAAGACAGAAACTAAAAAGAAGGAGGATCCACTTTAGACAACCTTTTTCTAATAAAAAATCGAATAGTGAAAAAGACAAGTTTATTGAAACAATTTAAAAACATACAAAAATTAATTTACATAATTAAAATATTTCGCATTAAAATTTTTTTCTTATCGGTTCTTACCAAATTTTTAAAAGTAAGACGATTTCAATGAAGGATAGTTTATTTTCTTGTGAAGATTCTCTACTACTTGACCTCATCCAATTTGTAAAAATACATTTTTAAATGTTTGAAATCATTTATAAAATAATTTTTTTTAAATTTATAAACAATTATAGAAATTCATCTTGTTGATTTCTATTGACCTTCTGGTTATAAAATTTGTTGGTGCTTTGCATGGGCTTTAGGGTCGAAAATTAAAAAAAGCTGTGTTTTTTTAACCAAACGTTTCGACTTTCATGTGAGTCCTCTTCAGTGGTTTATTTCTAAAAAAGGAAATTACATGTGATCCAACGCTGTGTGTCTAATTAAACAATTATACATTTTAATAACTAAATATACGTGTTTTAAGCAAACATTAAAAGATTTTTATTTTTATCTTTACATAAAAATTTTTATAAAAGAAAAAATGTTTTAAACATTCAAAATAGCAGAAATTAAAACGAAGAAATATTTTCTTAAAGAACAATAACAATGAAAATTGAAGTAGGATTAATATTTCAAAATATCCATTATATTTAATAATAATTTATTTATTTTAAATTTATTTAATATTTATTTTATTATTTATTATTTATTAATTTATTTATTATTAAAAATTGGATGCGTTAAAGTTGTAGACAATCTTTTTCTCTAGAAAAAAAAGCAATCATTCATTAAAATCGTATCATATTTTTTTTAATTTGGTAAGAAGTGGTAAGACAAAAAGTTCTGTTTAAAACAAAATTTCTTAATTGAATAAGTTTTATATGTTCTAAGTTTTTAAATAAAAAATAATCTTTTTTATTTTAAACAATGCCATCAATAATAATATTGCAATTCTTAAAAATATAATTAAATATGCTTTCCCGAAACCTGTTTTTTCGTGCCGAAAACAGGTACTTGAAAAAAAAACAGTCTGGGTAATCATAATTGTTTACTTAAAACTAGTTATTTCAATGATTGTGTTTTTTTCTTTCATCTTAGACAAAAGTCGAAATCTTCAGTTTCAATTATCACCGGATCATTTTGTTCTTTAAAAGATCTTTTACAATTCTATTTGGTGTGTTTTTATCAAATTTATTGCTTCCTCATAAAGGAAGCTTTATAACGATAAAAATGTTCGAATCTCATTTTTTGACATTTCTCGGCCTAATTCGACCCTAGGAATTCGAAAATGAGACTTTTAAAAAAATTCTGTGTGTCTCTCTGTGTGTGTGTGTGTGTGTATTTCAACATTGTCTTTGTAATTATATTTCGCAAACAAGTTGAGCAAGGGTCACGAAATTCGGGGAAATTAAAGTCCCATATGATGTCCAAAATTTTTCTAGTTTTGAACCGGATCATATAAGAAGAAATATTTTTTTTTGATTTTATATTTTTATCAAAAATCGTTTTATATGTTATTTATTTTCAATTTTGATTACAGTCAAGAAAATTTATTCTAGGTTTGAAGGTTGCATAGAAATACACCTTTTCTATAAAAAAAGATTGATGTTGATTCATTAAATAACTTGATACAACAAAAAGTAAATTTGAAAGTTTCGAAATTTTCAATAATTTTTAGCACTGTTTTTTAAGTAATAAAATACTTTCAATATATAATTTTTTAAAATATATGGTAGAGTATTTAGTTAATAAAAATCAATAGAATATTTGTATTCATCTGCAATCAAACAATTTCTTCATCTAAAATTTTTTAATTTTGAATTTTTTCGGTATAAGTAATTTTTTTTCAATTTTGGGAATATAGCAATATTGTAAGTACCAAATTTATTTCTTTTGACGAGACGAATCCATTGACCTATTTTAAAACCTTTTATGACGAACTATAGTTATAATAGATAAAATTAAATTTTTTTAAGTTCGTACAAGAAAAAGTTCTTCAATTTTGGGCATACAGCATTATTGTAAGAACAAAATTTATTCCTTTTGACGAGACGAATCGATTGACCTATTACAAAATCTTTTATAATAAATAAATTTAGTTATAATAGATAAAATTGAAAGTTTTTTTACGTTTGTATCAGAAAAAGTTTTTCAATTTTGCGAAGTATTGTAAATTTGTTCTTTTTGGCGAGAGGAATCGATTGACCTATTACAAATCTTTTTTTATTTGATACTTTTTCTATTCTATAATCCGAAATTACGATATTTGAAACTCTTTTGAAGTATTAAGAGGGTCGTCTCATGTAAAAGCCGTTTTTTTCGATTTTTTGGGGAATTTTTTTTTGACGATCCATGAAAACGCAGTATTTTGGAATGTTTACTACATATTCATTAACATTTGAGCAGTTATTAAGAATTTTTTGAAGTCGAAATATGGAGTGGAATCGACTTGATATAGTTTTTCTCAAAACTGCATTTTTTAAATTGGCTGCCATAATTTCTCAAAACCTACTGAACCGATTTCGCTCCAATTTTTATGGTATGTTCAAAACATCCGTAGTTCTAGCCCGAACCACAATTATTAAGATATCTGGCATAGGTTTTTTTTCAAGCTAAAAAGGTCGAAAAAAATGACGAAAATCGTAATTTTTTTCAAAACTGCTCCAAAAATTTAATTTTTAATATTTTGGCTTAAATCTGCCTTCGGCGATAACCACAGGTGTACAGATTAAATTGCCGTTGGTTTTTTATTTCCGATAAGCAGAACAGCCGGAATCATGGCAGCCATGCACAAACATTTTTTTGGCATGAGTCACTTTCGAGAGCTGTAAAGTCGATTGGAATTTATATTTTGAGTTGAAATAATTCTGAAAGATTCTTGAACTGTTAATAAATATATAGTAAAAATCTTAAAATACTGTGTTTTTATTGATCGTCAAAAAAAATTCCAAAATGGCGACAAAAAACCGGCCTTTACATGAGACGACCTCCTTGAATAAAAATTATTTGAATTAAGGAATTGTTTTAAAAAACAACCTTCATAGGAAAGCACAGTGTTCATGAAATGAACAAAATTAAGATTGACCTCAACGAGGAAAAGATTGGCAGCGGTTTTTTATTTAGAAATATTACAGATGTTAATTAAACTATATACCAAATTAAACATTTTACTAAGAAATAGAACTGCATAAGATTTTTCACGGAACATAATGACCCGTTGAGAATTAAAACTGAATGAATATTGCGACTTTTGCTTAAGACGAAGAAAAAAACACGAACATTGAAGTAACTATTTTTAAATAAACAAATTAATAACATGCTCTTTTTTTTATTTGATAATTCAAGATAAACATTCATTAATTTTGAATTAACACTGAAAAAAATGGTTAGTTGGGTCAACTACTTTGGCTTATAACAAATGCCTCTACTACTTTATTAGTTGTAACAACTATTTTATTTGCAGGCGCAACCTTGGGCGCAACTATTCAGTTTGTTGCAACAACAATTTGAATAGTTACTTCAACTAGTAAAAGTTTGTAAATACTAAAGTAGTTTTTCCAACTACTAAAATAGTTGGCCTAAACACCCACTTTTTCAGTGTAACTGTACGGGAAAATCATTCTTAAATGGTTAAAATAACGATTTTTTAGCTCTTTACGAAAATAAATTAATTCTCCCACAAAAACTCTTCTATTTCAATTTCTCTGAATAAAAAGCACCCTTCCGAATGAAAAATGTAGGCATAATTCTCTTCTGCAGCAATTGACAATTTTTCACTTTTTAAGGGTAATCTGGACGTTTCGTGTAATGGCAAAAAACCAAAAGTCGTGAAGGTCCCGCAAGAGAGAATAAAGTACGTTGAGAAACGAATGCCCGGCGTGGGCCATTGTGTGAAGTTAATAAAGAAATATACAAGGTGACCAGCCTCGGCATTTAATATCAATTTGCCGCGCTCGACTCGTTTCTTCTCGGAGTGGAAGTGCGGCGAAGGGTCGGAACCACGACGTAGTCGTAGGGTGCGGGAGAGCTTGGAATAAAGAGGGAAAGGATGAGGGAAAGGACTGTTATAGAAGGGAGGAACACCGTCAGAAAAATAGAGGGGAAAAAAGAGAGAAGAAATAAAGACTGAAAGGGGAGAGTTTACGAAGCAGAGAAGGGAACCTGGCTGGCTCTTGAGAGGTGAAATTTTGGGGTAAATTCTCAGAGAAAAGAAGACGGAATAGTATGCAGTGTTGCTCTCCCTTTCGTGAACGAAACTGTTAAAAAGCTCTTCCTGCTTTGCGAACTGTCGATCGACTTTGATCGCCTTCCGGGGGGAAAAATCCACCCCACAGCAGGTCTCACATAATCAGCAGCTTCGGTGTTTTCTACTCCCCTTTACAAGTCTACCCCTTGTACAAACAAGAAATGTACTCACGGGGAGAATATTTTAACCTTGGGTCTATAATGTATGAATTTTGGGGTATTCTTGACATCCATTTGCCGAAATGAAAATGCCTTTCCATCAAAGGAAATTTTCGGAAATATAATGCAAATATAATGCTAGTAAAAAACAGTATTTGTCAAAAATAATGCAGGAGCTTTGCTATAAAACTTGTGAAATTTTGAGTCGAGTGAGACTTATTTGATATATTTTTACATTTTCTTCGTCATATGGGAAGGTATTAGTTTTATTTATTTTATTTTTATTGACTGCAAGGGAATTTAGTGGATTTTAAATTAGTTTATTCGGCGAGCTTTTTTGTATACGCACGGCAAACTGTAGACGCATTTTCATTATTGGACTACGCATTGACGTCCAAAGTGTACCAAAAGTTTCAATTACGTTTCAGTAAACCTCAAACGGATATGCCGGTACCACAATCTGATTTTCGAACGATTCAAATGTTCAGTCAAATTGTCTCTGAGCAGACTGAATGGTATCGAGTTCATTAACTGGATCCAATGGATTCATGTTTCGACAGGGTTCTTTATTGGAAAATTAAGTAAGAACATAAAACAGAAATTGGGTCAGTCGTTCCTGAAACCAATTTCAGTAATTAAAACAATACTTTTTCATGTGATGACAATTTCACGTGATGACAATGCAAATGGAAAATATTCCATGAAATGATATTTTACCTCAACTAAACATTTACCACAATTCTTTCATTTTATCAAATTGAGCTGTTCGTTAATTGCAAAATCATTTCTTGCTGTCAGAAATAACGAAATACCTGTATATTGGATAAAAATAGCTAATTCGTGTTCATTAAAGTCTTTCGCACTAAAGTTAATAACGACATTAATTTTTTACGAAGGACTTTTTAATCAACTTTGATAATGCTCTCACAGGAAAAATCTTAACTTTGATCGAAAGTAGTGTTCCCCGAAGCAACTAAAAGATGTAATTCTTACGCGAAAGAAAGTTAAGAAAGGGTCTTTTCCAAGTTTCTTGTCTTCTGACCTAATTAGTTAATCTTCTTAAATATTTCTCGCTAAATTCGGGGGCAATACGGGTATAAAATTTATGGTTATAAATTTCTAGTCAGAAGAAGCTTACATTATTCTGAAAGCTCCAACTCGATTAATTATTGAAAAAATTTATTTAACCAAGCTTCAGATTAAAAGCTCCAAGTATCAAAATTTATTTAACAGCTTAAAAATTGTAATCTATCGTATCAAAAATATTGTAGGCAGTTATGAAAAGGAATTTCAGATTATTTAAAACATAAATGGAGACATGATTTTAACGGAAAGGTTTCTAATTTTATTTCAAGAAACGTGCTTCTTTTATGCTCTTTCGCATGACACACATCCAACTTGTTTTTGTCATTCCTAGTTCATTTGGTTGAACACATACGCAAAACATTACCACTTTTACTCAAGAGGAATACAAATTTCCTTGATATGATTGGGGATTTTTTTCCCACGGTAAGACTCTGCTTTGGCTGACTTGAATAGAAGTGTTTTTCTTAGGAATTCAGAATCATTTTTTATAATTCAGTTCTTTATCATTCGGATCTCCTATTCAACTAATGGATTATTGAGCGAAAGTATTTAGTATTTATTTGATTATTTTACAATTAAGAAATTAATTATTCTTATTTACTTATTACTTATTAATTACTCTTATTTATTCAATCGTAATTATGGAATAGAGAAGTTTACATGATATGCTATGAAATGCAATAGATTATCGAAACTAATGAACGTCTGACAAAGCAATCAAAATAATAGGGTTGATTGGATTTGTTTTTCATTCAATTACCCTTAGTTAGAAGTTTCCACCGAGTCAAACTTGAATATTTGATTGTATTCATCCGGAGCCGTAAAATACGGTATAGAATAATATATGAAATGCTTTTTTCGTAATTTTTCAAGGTGCATAATTTATTGTGAAGCTAATATTAATTGTGTGAAATAAATTCATGAAAATATGAGTTTACTTCCTGTATGGAAGATTAAAGTCTTGTTATGAAGTCGAGAAGTCCTTAACGAACATCGTCTTATACATGTGAGGGGGCGATGTCGCAGCTAGTCTATCTAGATGAAATGCAAATAAACTCAACTAACTGACGGGCGAGTGGACCCAGACTTAACTTTACGGTGCCTTTATGCCCGAGAAATCGCCCCGGAAGCGCCTCTTCTCTCTACTGTGAAGTAGTTTATACTCTCTTCTGCAAACTTGACAACAATTTAATCCCAATTTGCATATGGCACGTATATTATATTTTATATACAATATATTATATGCGTATTGCATTTTCTATATAATTTTCTAAATATTGTATTTTTTGAACATACATTATACATTTTATATATTTTGCTTCCTATATAATATATTAGATAGAAATTTTCTGTTTAATATGTTATACTTTATATTTTGCATAATATATTAAATTTTGCATACATAGGTAAAACACTACACCTCGCGGCGACGATAGCACAGCACGTGTTTACGCACGTTTTACTTTTACGTATGCATTTGCAACGTGATAATTTTCAACGATTATCAGACGAATTACGTACTCGATGTTCATTTTCCATGAAGCATTAAAATTCACGTCGATTTGTATCGCCTCAGGTACGATACAACGTGATTCGTTTGAAGTTTTTCAAATTCAATTCACAAATCAAAATAGTATATTATGCAACATGTACGTAAAACCGTACGCTCGAGTTGAATACGATATTTTTTAACACAGTGTGCGTAAAATTCGTTTTTACACACTCATATTAGTAGGTGTGTAATAAGCCGTTTTACGCACTAATATGGGTGTGTAAAAACGCATTTTACGCTCACTGTTTCAAAAACTCCTATAAAAAATTATTTAAAAAATAGAAAAGTCATAATCCAGGGATTGAAAATGTTTTTCTTCTCTTTTAGAAAGTCCATTTTTCTAAATATGTAAAACTAAAAGTTCACTAATTTTTACTTTGAAATATGCCTTCTCAATTCACAAGAATTATCAGAAAGATGTAACAGAAGACGTATACTGCCGTGCAAAAGTTTCCGGACACTCAATTTTTTGATGATTGCTTAAGTTCTCTTAATATTAATGATATCAAAGTTAAATTTTATAACAAAAAAGTTAGAAAAATTTGAAAGCATCTGATCTGTAGACAAATCATAATAAAAATCAAATTAATATAAATTTTGATATATTTTTATAGAAACTTCATGATTGTATTTTTCATATATTTAACACACATATTTTTCTTATCAAAAACAATATTAAAATTTTTCCGACTTTTTTCTTACAACTTTAATTTTTTGTAGTATGCAAGGAATTTTTTTAAAATTTATGCTGATAAGCTGTTGCGATTTTATAGAAATTTACCTTTAAAATGAGCTCTAGAATATGAAAAAATGTTAATTATTTCGGACGTTATTTACAATTTAAGAAAACACTGAAATTTAAACTATTTTTGCAATATCTTCTTAAAAAATGGACAAATTGGCTTCATCTTGGACTCATTTTATACATAATTTTGAGGGCTTTCAACACGCTAAAGAGAAAAAATTTAACTCTGATATAATTAAAATTAAGAGAACTTAAGCAATCATCAAAAAATTGAGTGTCCGGAAACTTTTGCACGACAGTATACGTATGCTGTCACCATTTCTGTAAAAAAGAAGTTGGCGACAACATACGTTTTCTATTACTGAAAAGGTGCACAGAGAAAAATAGATTCTAAAAATTTGGGATAGTGACCTGGACGTTAATTTTTGAAATCTTGGATTTTAAAACTTAACATCTTTTATACATAAACAAAATTTTCGGTGACAAAGGTCAAATAAACAAAAACATAGATTTAACTTTAAATTGGCTACGTTTCGGCCGCTATGTGGCCCCTTTTCAAGCCTGCAGAAAATTTATGATAAAAAATTAATTAAAATAAATAAATGCATTCTTCACATAATAAATCATCGTAATCATAACGACATAAATAGAAGTTTAAAAAATAATTTAAAATAAATAAATACATTCTTTACATAATAAATCATCATAATCATAACGACAAAAATAGAAGTTTAAAAAATTATCTAACAGTAGTAAGTAACAAGTATAGCAATTAAATCATTACTTGTCATTATTTGAAAAGACAAGTGAAAGAGCTATGGATTTAATTAAATCGCAACTTATTGGATAATCCCTCATCCCAACATTGTGATTCATTATCCAAATTTTTAATCGAAAAATGAATGAATTTATAATTTTTCTATTAATGTTGACAATGGTAACTATTAATATCACTGTGGAAATAAAGAAATTCAAAATAATGTCAAAAGAAATTTAGTAAATTGAGGTTAAGTTACGAAAGTGCATAAATAAGGTTATAATTACAAAATGATCAAAACACTTATCAAATTTAATATAAGCCCACATTTTTGCGATTTCAGATAAACCAAAATAAGGTTAAATATGTTTAGTAAAATTCACATTTTTGATAAATTTTGAGAAAATTTTGAAGAGCAGAAACACGTTTACAAGCAATCTTTTAACAGTCAAATTTCAGCAAGAGTGCACAACTCTCTGAATTTGAATCAGTGAGAAGTGGATCACTAAATCAAATCAGTAACGATTTTCACTGACAATCGTTACTGATTTGATTTAGTGATTCACTAGAGATTTCACTGATATTCTCAGTGAAATCTCACTGATTATCAGTGAAAATCCTTACTGATTTGATTTAGTGATTTTCACTGACAAGTGAAATTTTCACAAGTGTTCACAACTCTTTGAATCTGAATCAGTGAGAAGTGGATCACTAAAGTAAATCAGTTACAATCAGTAACTGACAATCAGTGAGATTTCACTGAGAATATCAGTGAAATCTCACTGATTGTCAGTGAAAATCCTTACTGATTTGATTTAGTGACCCACTTCTTACTGATTCAGATTTAGAGAGAAAGTCATCCATTAAAGGTCAATTAGTACATTCTTAACCCTTAAATGCCACACGGAGTGAATTGAATCCCAAGGCTACTTCATTCTTTCAAATAAATACCTTTTTTGAAATTCAGTTATTGAGACGTCAAAGAGCCTTATTTAATTAGTATTTCCTGAAAATTTTATGAAAAATATTGAAAACTAAAAAAAATAGCATTCTTAATACGGAGTGACTGTTTTTCACTTTCTTGACTTATTACATTTTTCCACTATATGAACATCTGAATTTTACTATATGAGCAAATGCATATTGTTTTTAAGGCTTTCAGGAACATCCACAATAATTTTCAGGGGAGTATATTCAAAACTCCAGAAGTTATTTGCAGTTTTCTACACTGGGGTTCAATGAACCACGTGTGGCATCTACGATATTTTTTTGACGTGTAGAATTTAAGGGTTAAAAGCATTGAAAATGGACATTCATCATAACGCGCTCAAATCAAAAATAAATTATAAATAAAATTGAATTGTAAATTAAAATTAGTTTTTACATAATAAACTATAAAAATCTGGAAGTCTGGAATTATCGTACCTAAGAATAACACATTTATTTTCTTTGTTAATGAAGAAAGATTCAATAGTTAAACGTTTATTTAAATTTCTTTTTGAAGCTAGAATTTTTGGATGTTGAAAATCAAAATCATGTCCAGTCTCAATTCTAGGTCTTTCAAGTGCTGTAATATTATCTACATTTAAATTATGACGTTGATGTTCATTAATTCTATAATATAATGGTCTACCGGTGTGTTGAATGTAACACCGGTCACAGTTTAAATTGTGACTTTTTTAAACAGTTTAAACTTAAACTTCAACCAGTAAACGATATTTCTTTTATATAAAATATCTAATTTATTCTTAGGGGACGGAAATAAGTTAAAAGTAGACTTTATTGGTCTAAAAATGACCTTAGTACTTTTCTGTCTTAAAGGGTTATATCACCTTGACGTACTGATACTGAAAAAAGAGGCTTTTCTTAGAAATTTTTTTCTCCGCTGTTAATAAAGCAATAAAAAATAGTTTTAAGGGTTTATTCTATATGTCATTAGGTATACAAAACAATTTTTTTTATTTAATAAAAAATGGCGGCATTGAAGTAGCTAAAGCGAAACCATGTTTTTCAATTTCGTGAGTAATATAACTCAAGCAATTTTCATCTGATTGACTTGAATTTTTAACTGTAGCTTCTTAGATAGATTATCGAAAGTGATACATAAGACTATTAAAAAATATTGATTTTTTGCAAAATAAGATCAGTTTAAAGGTGGTACTGCCTTAGATGATCTATCTAAGAAACTACAGTTTTAAAATTACAAGTCAATTGGATGAAAATTGTTCAAGTTATACTGCCCACCAGATTGAAAAACATGGTTTCGCTTTAGCTACTCCTACGCCGCCATTTTGTATTAAATAAAAAAAAGAACATTGTTTTGTATACCTAATAACATATAGAATCAACCCTTCAAACCATTTTTTTGTTGCTTTATTAGTAACGGAGAAAAAAATTCCTAAAAAAAGCCTCATTTTTCAGTACGTCAAGGTGACCCCCCCTTAGAAGCGGAGAAAAAAATCCCTAAAAAAGCCTCGTTTTTCAGTACGTAAAAGTCACCCCTTAATATTGTGGCTATTTTATCCGTAATACCAGATATTTAGCGAACCACTGAGAAAACTTAAAAATTTTTTGATTCTTTTTTAATACCTGAATGATAAATGTTGTCAATTCTCGTTTTAATTAATCTGTTAATCAAACTAAGTGGATAACCATTACTAGTCAAAATTTGTTGCAATAATTTGATGTTTTGTGGTCTGGATTGTAAGGAAGATAATTTAATAGCTCTATCTATAAGTCCAAAAATCTAAGTTCTAATCTTCTGTGACCATGGATGATGTGATAAAAAATGCAAATATCTTCCATACCACGTTTTTTAGTGGTACCAATTTGTTAGCAGAGTTTTATTATCTGTTCTAGTACATTTAAGAATGTACCAATTGACCTTTAATGGATAACTTTGTGAACACTTGTTGAAATTTGACTGTTGAAAGATTGCTTGTATGGGTGTTTCTGCTCTTTAAAATTTTCTCCAAATTTATAAAAAATGTGAATTTGATTAAACATATTTAACCTTATTTTTCTGTATCCGAAATCGCAACATGTGTACTTATATTAAATCTGGTAAGTTTTTTGATCATTTTGTGATTATAACCTCATTTATGCACTTTCGTAACTTATCCTCAATCTACCAAATTTCTTTTGATATTGTTTTGAATTTCTTTATTTTATCAGTGATATTAATGGCTTCTATTGTTAATATTAAGGGTATACGTTAAACGATTTTTAAAATGGCCGATTGACTACGAAATTTTTCTAAGTCCAAACCCCCAATTTTTCCGGCACTGGAAAATATGTATATTTAATTTTAATTTTTATTGAGATGAAATTAAATTACACTTACGGGCACTGTCGTGGTCCCGCAGTCAATAAAATTTTGTAAATTGTTGATAGGACAAAGTTTCGACTGAAATTATTTCATAAATTCCGAGAAAGCAGACGAAAATTTAGAAAGAGATGATCGATAGGAGAAGCAATACTTGATAGAAATATCTTTTCTGCACAACACCGACACTTTTGACGAAATCGGAGGGCAGAGCCAAAATTCCAATACTTTATTTTTTATTATACATAATAATAAGAATTTAGTCATTTGTTGCGATAAACGATGTCAAAATCGAATAATAGGAAGTCAATTCTACATCAATAATATGGCCCTGAGCACAATGAGGACGGGATCAGGAAACGTGATCTTAAGCATAATAAATTTCCTACAGGCTTGAAAATGGATTAAATAGCGTTCGAAACGCAGCCAAATATATGTTTTTATTTATTTGACCTTTGGCGATAATTTATTTATGCATAAAAGAAGAGGTCAAAACTGAAGAAGGATGATTAACATCTTTTAGCTACTTCGGGGAACACTACTTTCGATCAAAGTTAAGATTTTTCCTGTGAGATCATTATCAAAGTTTAGCATCCAAGATGCTTAATGCCCGTTATAATCTATTTTTCTTTGTACTTATTAAAACTTATGTAAGATGTTTATACAGAAAATGGCGACAAAGAATAAAATACTCTCACCACTTCTGTTGTATTTAAATAAAATTCTATAAATCCAGCAGATTTATTATCTGCGTGAGACAGTTTTGCTCGCATCTTTTTTCAAATGCATCCTTTTTTTTTTAAACAAACATATGAAATTAAACTTGTCTATACTCGAGGAAGGCAATTTCAGTTCTAAACCAAAGAGAAACAACAAACAAGAGAACAAATATCGGAAATACATCTGAACATTTTTTACATTTAGCTCGAGGTTAATAAAACGCAAGTCACGGACACACATGCATGTTGGGCATCAGATCGTTGGTTGTACGAGATTAAAGCGGGATGTGCAAATAAATAGCGTCTTCCGTGAAAGAACTCTTGACAAATAAAGACACCCTCGCAACGTGACGATGGTACTTCCGGCAAGCTCTCGTATATCCATTCCGACATCCCCTGCAGAAAATTCGCCCGTATGTTGCGTATATATCGACAGTGCAGGAACAAAACATGGGTGGGATCACCTGACGCGTGTAATGCGGTTTTTATTAAAGTCCCGAATGGTACTGGAGAACACGCACTCTCTCTCTCTCTCTCTCTCTCTCTCTCCCTCTCTCCTTTTCTTTTTTCTAGTCGCATTGACTTTTTATTGCTTTTATTTTACTTGACATTTTTTTACGAGCTTTCCTGGAGCCCACTAACGGTCTCTTTTCTTTTTGTGTTTCAGGTAAGTTCACGCACATGCAACTTGAAGCTATATATCTCCTGGTGGTCGACTTGGTACATGCGCATTCGCTAACTCGAGCGCGAAAAACACGTGTCTCCGCTTGTGCCGACTAACGAGTCAGTAGGAATATTAAAATTTCTCCAGAGGCTCCTTCATGTCGAGGCAATCTTGTTGGGTAAAACGAGACCTTCTGGTGATCTCTTTTTGTTTATTTATAGCGGGAACATTGTCCTGGTGAGGGCTTTTTAAATGAAGCTTTTTAAAGTGAATTAAATCTCAGACTGGACAGCCAGTACATTGCACGTATTAACTAATGACGTTTACGAAAGTATTTGACAACAGACTAAATCCAGAAGTATCATTTTTGATCCGAAGTTGGCAGGGGCGTAGCGAGCGTATTGAGTTTTGAGGGGTGAGTATTATCATAAATGCCGACTCAATAAGTGGAATTTGCCGACTTGTTACCATTTTTTGCCGACTAGCCGACTTTATAGTCGAATTACCCAAAAATCCCGAAAATGGCGACTCGGCACGACCATTTGGGGGGGTGTCACACCCCTCACACCCCCACCTCGCTACGCCCCTGGAAGTTGGATAAAAACGTTACAAACAATTGAAAACTACATTACTACTACATAAACATATCTATGTTGTGGTTAGTTGTCAATTGTTTGTAAAGTTTTGATATTTTTGGATTTAATGTAAATATTAGAAAGATCGTTTACTTTGTTTTCAAGAATAATGAGAAGAGAAAGAATATTTGCAAAAATAGGTAATACTTTCACAGGAAAAAAACAAAGGATAAAGTTTACCTCGATTCTGGGGTAAAAATAAGGAGTGATGAGGAACCAAAAGTGAATAAGTCGATTTAGAAAAAAATGAGACAAACACTGTTTCTATATCTTTTGAGAAACCCGAAAATATCTATCAAACTTTGGCTCTCGATAAAATATTTTATCTTGCTAACTTTTGATTGGTGAATTATAAATTCTTATTAATAATTTTTAATAATTTTTTACGGAATTATGACACTTATGAATTCTTCTTTTAAAATGAACAAGAATTTTCAAAATTTATAAAAAATTAACCATGGTTTGACAGTATTTTGTAAAATAAGAAAGTTGTAAAAATTAAATTTTTAAAGAAAAAAATCATTGGAGTTAACTATGACGAACTGTAGTGATATTTATACAAAAACTTTCAATTAATTTTTTCGTTGAAAATCTATTTGGTCAAAAATTGAAAATCTGGTCAAAATTGAATAAGTGAATAAAGTGAATAAGTCGATTTCAATGTTGTTAATTTCTGCAATACAAAACTAGTTGATTTTTTTTCTGTTCGATATTTATTGGAAATACTGACTGATTATAATGCTACAATTAAAATTCATGCGTTACCCTTGATTTCTAAGATACAGCATTTTTATATCTAGGAAGTTGGCAACGCCAACTTCAAATTTCGAAAAAATGAAAATTGTGCTGAATTGTGCTAGATTTGTGCTCTATTGTGCCGTAAAAGATTTTTTGAAAAAGTGAAAATTTGAGTCCAAAAATCAAAAAAACATTTTTTTATGTCAGCCTCGCCAATTGATTTTTTTGAAGAAAAAAATGTTGTGCTGGGTAGCATAAAAGTCACACAAAAATATTCCGCAAACCAAAATTTGATACTTTGATTACTACTGTGCTGCAGATATGAAGTCAAAATCTTAAACCATTTTCGAAAAAAGCGACTCAAAAAAAACTTAACAAAATTATCAGTTTCAGAATTTCGAAGAACGGAAACTTGTGCGGAGTTGTGCTAGGCTGGTACAATAATTATTTCTAATGATAATTTTCACTGGAATTAATATTTTCCAAAAAAATGCAATCTTTTTAAACTTGGAACGCGTTATTGACTCAAAATTTTCAAAATTACGAAATTCGAAAATTTCATAACACAACACAAGTTTTAGATTTTCGAATTTGGCAATTTTGAAAATTTTGGGTCAAAAACGCGAAAATAATAATAATAATAATTTCTTAACTCAGCACAAGTTTCAGATTTTCAAAATTCGGAATTTTGAAAATTTTGGGTTAAAAACGCGTTTCAAGTTCAAAAAGATTGCATTTTTTTGGAAAATATTAATCCCAGTGAAAATGGTCAGTAGAGATAATTATTTTTCTAGTCTAGCAAAACTCAGAACAAGTTTCAGATTTTCAAATTCCGTAATTTTGAAAATTTTGGTTCAAAAACGCGTTCCAAGTTCAAAAGGATTACATTTTTTTGGAAAATATTAATCCCAGTGAAAATTGTCATTAGAGATAATTATTTTTCAAGCCTAGAAAAACTCAGCACAAGTTTCAGATTTTCGAAATTCGTATTTTTAAAAATTTTTAGCCAAAAGTTTATTCCAAGTCCAGAAATATTGCATTTTTTTTAGAAATTATGAATTTGAGTGCAATTTGTCATGAGAGATAATTATTGTGCTAGTCTAACACAACTCAGCACAATTTTCAGATTTCCATATTTCGTAATTTTGAAAATTTTGGGTAAAAAACGCGTTCCAAGTTCAAAAAGATTGCATTTTGTTGGAAAATATTAATCCCAGTGAAAATTGTCATTAGAGATAATTATTCTGCTAGCCTAGCACAATTCAGCACAAGTTTTCGCTTTTCGAAATTATGAAACTGATAATTTTTTTAGAGTTTTTTTTAGTCGCGTTTTTTCGAAAATGGGTTGAGATTTTGACTTGATATTTGCAGCACAGTAGAATGCGTATCAGGTAGTTCCTAACGCAAGTTTTGTTTTGTCAAAAAAAAAACAAACTGGCGCGGCTGATTTTTTTAAAATATTGATTTTTTTCAAAAATGATTTATAATGTCAAATTTTAGTTTGCGGCACATTTTTGTGTGACTTTTATGCTACCCAGCACATATGTTTTTTCGAAAAAACTAATTAGCGAGGCTGACATAAAAAAATGGTTTTTTTTATTTTTGTGCTAAAATTTTCATTTTTGTAACAAATATTTGGCGGCACAATACAGCACAAATCTAGCACAATAATTATAGATTTTACCCAAATAGTGGTTAAATTTTCTTTAGTTTTTCCATGAAAATTCTTGTATTTCGAAAGACGTGAAGTTGTCTCAATAAAAATTTATTCCTCTAAAAAATTATCTGGAAAAAATATTATCCTTGGTTTTTTCTTTGTAGAATTAGGGTGTAAATCTAACGAAATCCTAAAGTTTAGTAATTTTTATTCATTAAAGGAAATTGAGTAGAAATGTTAACAATGACTGATCAAATTTGAACTAGTCGATAAATCATTTCGAATATTAAGTTATGGGGTCTTTCTACAAATTCAGTATAATTAATGAAGGCAGCAAGTTTCCCGGAGACGGGAAATTATATTTATCGGAAATTTCGTCGGAAAGCGAAGACAGTGTGTATTCAAGAAAAGTGCTAAGTCAGCTCCTGCTGCTAAATTTTAAATAAAGTCGACCATCACTTTATTGTAATACAAAGTGAGTTCCGACTAGAAAACTTAAAGTAATTAAGTGCTTCCTACGGTAGACTTCAATTATTAATTAATTAGTTATTTCTTGACATTTGTCTATCCAGAAAATTTGTTCTAACAGCAGAAAAATGATTGAAAATTGTTATAAGGCTTTTGAAGAAATTTATTTATAAAAGCCAAATTTGTCTAGATAAGTTAAAAGTCAAATTTGAAAAGATTGTACATCCCTGACTAAGGCTTGAAGCATCAGGAGTCTTTGGTCGTGTCTCGGCTTGAGCTGAGGAGACGCGGCTTTGCCATTAGCCGACACCCGTCGTGCACCACATATGCAGGCGAATGCAGTAGTCGCTAATTGGCAAACATCGGTCCACCGCTTATCGCGATTGACACACGATTTTTGCGAATTATAACTGGGCTTGGCTCTTCGTCCCTTGTACCTTATGTACCACCGCCTTCGTAATATGCTTCCACATCGATAAGATGGAAAGGATCTGATGAAAAAGGGCTCCTAGGAATCGATCTTCATACATTAAACATCCACTTGGTATTTTTCTACCCTGAAAGTTCTGCCTCTTCTTCTTTCCATAAATCTGAATCGAAATCACTTCACCCATAAGTAATTTCCTCCTAAACTGAACCATCTTTTCACATTTCAAACCTTTCCAAATTTCATCATGCTTGTAAATGACAAGAATAAATTCCAGAAAATATAGATATCTAAAACTTAGAACCCTCACAATTTTGCATGCTTACAAATGTGAACATAACAAAAAGAAATTTTGGTTCAGGGAGTAAATTATTTGGGTTTCAGTCAAAACCCTTAAAAATTTTGGTTACGATACTTTCTTTTCGGTTAAAATCCATACCAATTTCGGTTTCTGCTTTTCGGTTAAAACCCATAAATATTTTGGTTTTCTCGATTTTTGGTTGTTTTCTCTATAAATGAGGAAAATAAGTTATTGAGTGTTAAAGTTTCACACTTTTTTTTAGTAGGGAAGTACAAAAAATTATTTCTTGAGTTTCAATTGAGGTATGTAAAAAATTGTTAAACATCTAGTAGTGGGTTAAGAGGAGAAGGAGAAAGTCAAGAAAGAAATCAATACTTGAAGATAATCAAAAGCTGTATAATTTTTTGGCATGTAAGGTGATTAAAAGAAAAAAAAGCTCTAAAACTTTGAGCTCTAAATTTTGTTTCTAACGTTTCGGTACGCGTAAGGATCTTTATTGAACACTAGAAATTTTATACGCGCGCTAAAGCGCGCGTGAAACTTTGCATCAGCAACTGATAAAAGATAGTAAAAGAAATTACTAAAATATATTTTAAGTAAATACAAAAAAATAAGTATATGTACGTCTATAGAATTTTTAATACACTTCATTATACAATTTTCAATTCAGAGGAAACGTATTTAAATATTATTTAAGAATCATTTTCTTAAAATTTTGAGCATACAATTGACATACTCTGAATTGAAAATTGCATAATGAAGTGTATTAAAAATTCTATAGACATTCATATACTTATTTTTTTGTATTCACTTAAAATATATTTTAGTATTTTCTTTTACTATCTCTTAACAGTTGCTAATGCACCGTTTCACGCGCGCTTTAGCGCGCGTATAAAATTGCTAGTGTTTAATAAAGGTCCTTATGTGGACCGAAACATCAGAAACACAATTTAGAGCTCAAAATTTCAGAGCTTTTTTTCTGTTAATCGC
>JBAGKK010149930.1:0-24088 GCA_037177015.1 Euceroptres primus | reverse complement strand
CGTCCAATCAAAAATATGAAATTACTATTGATTGAAATATGATGAAAACATTTTTTAAAGTTATTAAGAATAATCAAATAAAATTAAAATTCATTAACAATTTTTTGTAATATTTAAAAAATTAATAATAAGTTAATTCATATTTTGTACTAAATTGTGAGAGTTCATTGATTTTGGAGAAAAATAATTTAAGTTTTTTTATTTATTGTAAGCATTTTCTGTAAAAAAAATTGCAATTATTTTAAATGAAGATAAAGCCATAGAATCAGGGCCAATGCTTTTTCCTTTCAATTTGTATATTAATTATTTTATTTAATATTATAAATTTAATTATCATTTTTAAGGCCATGTAATAATTAACTTAGAATAAATACCGACAATTTTTTCGTCATCCTCCTGTCCAGAAGAAATAAGATATAGAGTTGAAAATTTGAGTATTTTAATAAAAGACTAAGAAAGTTTTATCAAGTGCTACATGTTTATATATGGAACAAATTTTTTTTGAAATTTTTTTTATAATTATAAACATTTTGCAGTTGATAGACCTTTCTTAGTGCCTTTTATTATTATACCTACATTTTCAAAATGATATCTCATTTCGTGTGGACAGGGGCGATCGCGTAAAAATTGTTGGTAAAATTATTTTGGGATTAGTAATTTCCTGGAAAAACTGTACAAGTTATATCTATTCACTAGGTTTCAAAAAGTTCGCGCTTTTCCGCTATTATATGCTGAGTTGGGTTATGAACTTCCTTGTATTCCGTACCAACCTCACGAAATTTGAGAGATGAGAAAGTGTCGAAATTTTAGTTACTGTGATTTTTCGTAAAATAAAGATAGTTTCAACTATCTACTATCAACTATCACTACTTATTATAAATTGTTATTATCGATATCTAATGATTCTATTATGCCCAGGTGTAAAACCACCAACGATTATCTACTGATGGGTGGACGTGTCAAAATTGCACCTTCGACAGCCTCTAATAAAAATGTTTAATACAGCTAAGTAATTCATTTAATGATACTTTTTTCCATTTCAATAAATATTTGAAAATACTGGCTTTATTTAAATGCAGAAATCTTTCTGTTTTGTTGGAAACTGACGCACTAAAGCGCTATGGATTTTTTTCCCATCTACTGTTGAGTGGTTTCCCCCACATTTTTTGGTTCAAAATACGATTTAACTTCCTATTAACAGATTTAAATATTTATTTTTTTTTTTAAAAAAGAAAATTAATTTCCTGAGATAAATGATTTTTTCCCTACATTTTTAAAGTGATTTCCCCTACATTTTTTGGTTCAAAATACGATTTAACTTCCTATTAACAGATTTGAATATTTATTTCTTTTTAAAAAAAAGAAAATTAATTTCCTGAGATAAATGATTTTTTCCCTACATTTGTTGAGTGGTTTCCCCTCAATTTTTTGGTTCAAAATACGATTTAACTTCCTATTAACATATTTGAATATTTCTTTAAAAAGAAAAAAAGAAAATTAATTTCCTGAGATAAATTTCGAGGCCGAGTTTGGAAAAAGGTCTACAAGCTTTTTTAAATAAACAAACATTTCCAAAAAATGACCATTTTTCAATTTGGTTTTCTAGCTTCTTGTAAATAGTGCGAAAATTTTTTTAATTGACTGAATTCGATAGAGCAACATTAATTGAAGATAATTCGATATTGTACATTCGACACAAAAATTTGTTATAAGGATCAATCTCTCCAAAAGCACACTTTGCACATTCACGAAATTTTTACTGTTTATTATTTTGAAATTACTCAACTTTTATATTTATCTTCGCCATATTATAGTATTACATGTATTTCAGTCAGATCACAAAAAGAGAAAAATAAAATTTTGAAATAGACTCAGAAATTCTGCTGATTAAAATTTAAATTCTCCACTCCGAAAATTGAAGGAAGAAAGAGTTAATTGCTCTCTTCCTTCAGTATATTTAAATTATTATTATAAAAGAATAATCTGTTATTTTATTTTTAAGTTGATTTTTGTGTAATGAACTAAAAATATTTTTATTTGACTTTCTGAGCATTAAATTAGTTTTACAAAGCTATTTCAATCCTCAGAAAGTCAAATAAAAATATTTTTAGTTCATTACACAAAAATAAATTTAAGAAAAAAATAACAAACAGGTAATGCTTTTGAAAATCATTTGAATATACTGAAGGAAGAGAGCAATTAATTATTTCTTCCTTCAGTTTTCGGAGTGGAGAATTTAAATTTTGATCTGCAGAATTTCTGAGTCTATTTCAAAGTTTTTTTTTTTCTTCTCTTGAGATCTGACTGAAGTACATATATAATACTATAATATGGTGAAGATAAGTATAAAAAATTGAGTAATTTCACAATAATAAGCAGTAAAAAGTTTGTAAACGTGCAAAAGTGTGCTTTTAGAGAGATTGACCCATAAGCAATTTATTTATTAGAAGTTGATTTTTTACAATTTTAATTTTTTTCAGACTATTCTTTCTCATTGTACAAGCAATTTGTTTGATAATAATGCTATGATGAAAAAAATTTGTATTCGAATAATTATTATTAATAACATGAACCAATTTCAGAAACAAATGCCAAATTTTGGCGTTTTTTGACGAAAAAACTAGTTTTTCAATATTAGTACTTCTAATTGGCTAACACAAGACAATTTTAATACTAGAAATGATCAGTCAGTGAATTTTATGATTAGTATAAACAAATTTCATTTTAAAAATGCACAATTGGGAAATTTTTGAGCCTAAAAAAATGTTTTTTAATGTTGGTATGCTTAATTAGATACATTATGGTAATTTAAGCATCAATTATGTTTAGTTCATATATTCCAATATTATTATAAATAAATTTATGAGCAAGTGCAGAATTTTAGTTTACAACAGGAATAATTATGAATATTTGGTTCAAAAAGTTGAGATGCATAAAGTTGTTCGTGTTTAAAAACGTTTTAAAGCAACCACATTTTGCAATTTTTTATAAATTTTGTTTATAAAAATCTTAAAATTTATTGGCTCATTTATATCCAGTGTTCAAGTAATCATAAGCTCGTTAATCACAATCACAGATACTAAAATTGAATGAAAAAAGTCCCAAATTCTGCATTTGTTTTTGTTTATAATAATAGTGAAATTTATGAACCAAATATAATCCGTGCTTAAATTATCATAACATATCTAATTAAACATACAAATTTTGAAAAAAATATTTTATTTATTTATTTTTTCCAAAAATTTTTATTTTGCATTTGTTTATGAAATTTGGTTATAAAAATTATAAAATATATTGAGTGAATATGCCCAGTATTCGAATTTTCTTGTGTTAGCCAATTAGAAGTACTAATATTGTAGAAAACGATCTTTTTCGTCCAAAAACACCCAAATTTGACGTTAGTTTATGAAATTTGTTCAAGTTATTGATAATATATATTCAAGTAGAGATTTTTTCCATCAGAGTATTATTATGATACGAATTACGTTTAAAATAAGGCAGAATAATCTGAAAATAATGAAAATCAACAATTAACATATTTAACAAATGATTTGTTTATAAGAAATATTGTTGCTGAATGCACAATTTCGAATAAGGCAGAATAATCTGAAGATAATGAAAATTGTAAAAAATCGACAATTAATATATTTAACAAATAATATGTTTATAAAAAATTTTGTTGTTGAATGCACAATTTCGAATTACCTTCAATTAATATTGTTCTATCAAATTCAGAAAATTGCACAAATTTTCGTTCTATTTACAAGAAGCTAGAAGGCCGAATTGAAACAAGCGGTCATTTTTTAAATATATTTGTTTATTTAAAAAAAATTGTAGACCTTTTTCCAAAATCGACCTTGATATTTCTCTCAGGAATTTTATTACCTTTCTTTTTAAAAAAAAGAAATATTCAAATTGGTTAAAATTTGTCAGCTAAATCGTATTTTGAACCAAAAAAATGTACTTTTTACCCTCTGCGCAACGGAGAGAAAAGTTTAATTCAGATAATTCGTTGCTTATTTCACAACTTGAAATCATATTTTGAATACAGAAAATTTATTTAATTATTTACTAAAAATAAAGGAATCTCTAAATTCAGGATACTAATTTCAAGAATGTTATTTCTGTATAAAAAAATCGAAATTGTCAGACAGGTTTTAAAAATTCTTGTAAACTATCTGAAAAAATTTTCTTTGAGGGCTTTTCAGTTAAGTATGTATTTTTATAATTAAAAAAAAATTAGTAAAGTTGGTGCAATTTTACCATTATTTTACCACGAAACATTCCATTTTCGTTTTATAGCCAAAGGAGGAAGTCGTAAATCCACCGCAAAGGGAAAGTAAGAATTCGAAGGAGAAGACTAATTGACACGCAAGTACCATTAGGGTGCCTTCCTCGATTTACCCTTATTTCGCTTAAACGTCATTCGCAACCTACAAATTTGGCGCACGTGACCTGCGACTCTAAATTCCCTTGTTGTTAACTGAGACGATTGACCGCCGACACGCAGTCTTTTTTTCACTCATGCAAGCATTTCGTCTTACTTTTGACCCATTGACCCCGCTGCGATCTTCAAGTTTGAAAGTGAGGCTATAGTTCGGGGTGAAACTCTAAATGCTGATTGCGAATTTCAAGACTCCTGAATTTTACCTTTCTACACCAAATTTTCTTCAATTTTAGCTTCATCTTCAAAGGAAATGCACTGAGAAAAGTTTTTTACAATTAGATTCAAATAAATACATGTAACTAAATATCATTTACAGACGGATTAGGCTTCGATTTGAAAAAATTGGTTGTTAAAACCAAAATTGTTAATTAAAATAACGAAATGATTTTGTTGGCACTAGAAATCTGGGTTTCTTGAAACTAAATCTGGGTTTCTTGAAATTCAATATTGCAGGCAAAGAAATATTTCTTAGATTGCATGAATGTATTCGTGATTTGAAGTGAAGAATCCATATTTGAATCAAATCATATGCATGCATTTTGGGTTTCTTTTTTACGTTAGTTGTTCGGTTAATTATGGTATTTTAAGTAACATTTTAGAATACTTTCAATTAGGAAGAACTATTTTTATGTTGAAAGAGTTATTTATTATAATTTTCGAAGCCCATCAATTTACTCATCCAACTGAATCATGGGGGAATCGAAACACAAAAGTGCGTGTTTAATCGATGCTCGCAAGAGTCGTAAAGTATCAAGTGTGCTTACTAGCGATATAGGGGTTACTTCGCCTGCCTATAGCCACTAATTCGATTAATCGTAACACGATGCCGTTTATCGGATAAGTTCGCCCGCGCAACATTTTAATTGATTCGATTATAACGCTCGTTTGGCTTCGCGTCTTAGATATCATTTTCGGTCTCTCCTTCATCATTCTATGCACTAAACGCTCGAAATAATGAAAAAGGAAAAGTAATTATCTTATTAGAGATAATGGCTTAACTTTTTCCTTTACACACTGTTACAATTTCGTACTCAGTGTAATTTTTGTTACATAATTACTAACTAGGTATGTAATCAATTAAAGAAAATTGCAATACATCGAATATTTGAAAAGAGGTTTTTGTAATATAATTTAAACAAATCCAAATTTAAATATTAGAGGTAATTCTTAATTCGCATAAAATTGCTTATGTTTTCTTCGTATTTATATATAACTAGAAAATATTTGTACTTTTGTAATGTATTTAACAGAAATCCTCTATTGGAAAAAACAACTTTTTCTACTGCAAAAAGGAAATTCAAAATTGGTTTACGTCGGTCTCAAATCACGGCTTCTAAAGCAACAGATATATGTATATATAAAGTCAACTGCATTGGCAAACTGTATGAGGTCAAAACTTGCGAAGTTCGTATCGTATGCAATTGGACATGTAAATTGAGTTACACGACTTTCTACTGCTGACGTTTCTGGTCAAAATAGATATTGACAAAATGAATACGAATTATTTCTTCTACAGATTTTTCTTTCCTTTATCGACAATTTTAGGTTGAGTTAAAAAACAAATTGCAGGCTTCGAATTACTCTGTAGAACTAAAAAATGTATCAAAAAAGTATGTTTTTGAAAGAAAAAGTAGCCCCTAAAATAAAAAAAAGTATTAAAAAAATATTAAGTATAAAAAAAGTATTTATTAAAGCAGTCAAAAAATAGCTTCTTAAAGAAAAAGATATTGCAAAAACAACCTAAACCAAAAAAAAGGTGCAAAAAAGGCAACATTTTTTTTACTTCCTTGTATGTTAAAAACGGGAATCGATTAAACTAGAGTCTTCGTAAAGCGGTTCTTTTAAGAATGCAGATTTGGCGATCCTTTTCATGGATCGGAATGACGTGTTCTGAATCGGTCTTATAATTTAAATAATTTTCGCGCTTTGCCAAAAGTTAGATATAGAGCCGGATTTTTTTTTTGAACCGTTGAAATATCTTCTAGACTAAATTTTAAATACGTATGGAAAGTTCCATTGAAAAAGAAAAATTTTATTATAAGTTTAAATGTTCAAAGTTGTCCCAAAAGGATTGTAGAATCCGAGATAACTCTAGGACACGCATAGTTTGTTCCTAATTACTATTGTTAAAAAATTTTTTCTCTGAAATATTTTGGATATCTTTTGGAAATCTTTCGTTACATATTTTAGAGTAATTCTTAGAAATTTTTTTTAACAATTTATTTATTACAGAGTAGGATATATTATTTTCTAAAAAAGAGGATTCAGTAAAAATTTGCAAAGCATGTGTTGGTTTCCTCAGCGCCCATCTGGTTGAGATTTTAACTACAATTTACCGTTGATGTAAGATTAAATTTCCCGAAAGATTATATCTGAAAAATAATGTTTATCGAAGTTACGGAGGTTAGAAAAAAAAATTGAAAAACCTTTTTTCCTCGAAAATAGCTGAACCAATTTTAATTTTAAAAATATGTTGTAAAGGGGATAACTTCCACTAAGTGGGATAACTTTCAAAAAAATTTCTATCTCCCATGAAAATTATTTTTTAGACATAATTTTTTAGGAAATTTAATCTTACAACAATGCCAAATTATAGTAAAAATCTAGACCAGATCCGAGCAGGAGCAACCCACACATGCGTACTCTGCTACGGCCTTTCAGTCAAAATCAGATAATTTTGTAAACTCACAATTAAGATCATACTAAAATTTTGTAAACTTTTACTGAAATACCTTTCCTAGAAAATAATGTACCCTGCTCTCTGTAATAAATAAATGGATAAATCTTTTCTTGAGAATTACTCTAAAATATGTAATGAAAGATTTTCGTAAGTCTGAAATCCGAGAAGAACATTTTTTAAAAATTTAATAATTAGCAACAAACAATGAGTGCTCTAGAGTTAGTCCGGATTTCGAAATAATTTTGGGATATATTTGAATCTGTAGGAAAATGTTTCTTTCCTAATAAAACTTTTTGTACGTTCTTTAATTGTAGACTTGAAGATATTTCAATGGTTTAAAAAAATTCTGGCGTTATATCTAATTTTTGGTATTGCGCGAAACAAGAAAAAATGCTTCTTTTTTATCCTAGATTTACCTCAGTTGACGGTACACACTTTTTGAATCGGTTTCAATTGACTCGAAATTTTTAAAGTAAGATATTTCACACAAAAATAAAAAAATGTAAATTATTGAGTGATTGAAACCGCAGTGTCAGATTCAGTTACACTTTTCTACAGATAAGTTGTGAAAAATAATTACTAACTGTTAAATCTCTTTTAACCCTCCATCGGGCGCAGCTGGCCTGAGAAGCAAAACACTTTTGTGTAAAATTGGCACTTTTCTTTGTTTTAGTGAAAGCTTTATTCCATTAATTAAACTTGTTCTTTCCTGTTTAATTTTGTATATTTGCTTTTCTTATATCCTAGCGAAGACTATCCTACCGGTTTTTTAAATATTAAAATTGAATAGGGAGGGGAGGGGGCTAAATTATGTGAGTGGCCTCTCAGGCCGGCTGCGCCTGATTTTGTTACGTTCAGAGGTGCGCCCGACGGAGGGTTAAAACAATTGACCTAAGCGTGTCTCTCATTCCACATGTACCACATGACCCTAAACGCATGAAATTTGTTAGTACGATCAATTTTTTGCATCACTTTACTGAAAAAAGTAGTTTTTAGTAACCTTAGAGAGAAAAAAGTAGCAAAAATGTAGCTTTACCCAAAAAAAAGTGTCAAAAAAGTAAAAAAATGTGGAAGTTCGAAACCTGGACAAAATAAAGAAACTAAATGGTGAATGAAGGTTCGTTTCGAGCCCTTGAAAAGAAAATCGTTTCGAAAAGTGATAAGAAATCAAATGAAGCAATGAATGGAAGCTAAAAAGGACTAGCGACCAATTCTCTCAGAGCCTTGGCAACAGTTGGTTGTGATCGAATCAGTCGTTAACGTAATCGAATCTATACACACCCTACTCCACATTTAGATATATTTATAGACCGAAAAAGAATTTTCTGAGTAAGATATATATGTATTATACCAAGCATATTTCTTATCTCCTATAATCTCATCAATTATTTTCTTTTACCTCATTTTCTTATGCTCCTCTCGAGAATTCAGTATGCAATCTAAATATAGATAATATTTATAGTTGTAAATAAAAAATTTTCTCTTCAAAAGTCCTTCCTTCTGTATATAAAATAAATATATACAGATAAAATATAAATATATAAAATAAATAAATACAGATAATAATATCTAAGAAAATTTTCTAAGAAAAATTTAAGAAATCTTTTTCCAGAATTGTAGATTATAGATTTGATTAATATAGAGGCTTCGTAATGTTTTAAAAAAGAGAATGAAGGTCAAGGAGTATCCTTGGTGACTGATTTCAAAGCACGATTCTGCAACTGAATTCGTAGAGGCACGAGAGAAATTCAAAAAATTTGTCTACGCAATCGGATTTCAAAAAGCAGAAGAACACGAGAAGGCATATTTATTTTCCAGGCCAACGATTGTACAGCACTGGCAAGTGACGGTCTGGACGGAATGTTGGCAAAGTGACAACGGCGTGGTTCCTTGCTTTTGGATGCCAGACGTCGCGAGAAATCAACGTATTTTACTCGAATTTGCGTTTAAACGACCGCCGAATATGATAACTTTTTATGATATCCATACCAGAGTAAATGTTATCGACCCGAGATTTCACGATTGAGCTAAAAACAAACCATTGTCAACTGCCAAATTTACGTAATTTGTTCGATGACTTCACACTTATTTATAACTTCAAAATAACCTCACAGAAAAAAACAAAGGATAAAGTTTACTCCAATTCCGAGGTCTGCAACATAAATTATATGGAAATTATCTTCATAGGATAAGCTTTTAATTTTTACATTAAGCTTTACATTTATTTTAAAAGACGAAGTTGACGAATAAAAAGTTATTTCTCTAAAAAATTATTTGCAACCCAGTTTATTCTTAATACTTTTTTCTGTGATATTTTAATATACACAATATTTTATACACTTTATAAAGTTACGTTCTATTATATTCAAGATATTTTATGTTACAGATATTAAATTTCAAATTTATCGATCTACCCAAACTGTATAAAATAATAATCCGTGTCCAAAGTCCAATTTATAAGACCAAATTCAATCAAAAATTTTGAACGAGTTTCACTCTTCTTCAGGGAAAGTTCATAACAAGATGATTCTCAAACGGTTCAAATTTAATTTGTAGCGAACAAAGAGAGGATAATAGATCAAAGAGGAATCGCAGGACAAAAGCGAAGCGGAGTGAATGTGAAAGAAAAGGACTTACCTCTCGAGGAGAGCTTTTTTGTATTAATAATTTTCGCCGCAAATTCGAGACCCGAACTTTTCTGGACGCATCGTCGAACAACGGAGAAAGCACCTCTGCAACAAATGAAATTCATTACTTAATAACAATACCTCAAAGTACCAAAAAACATGATTCCAATAATCAATAATCAAAATCTTTTATTCACTGATTAATTGTATTTTTTATTTTCCATAGATAGAATAATTTTAGGTATTTAAAATTAAAATATTTTTGATACAAGAAAGTGATAAAACCAAGGAAATGAGAGGCTTTAGGAATAAACATTGATAAGAACGTGACCTGCATGAGTTTCTATTTGCACGTAATTGCATGTTTCCTGTAGACGATATTATAGTTCATCAAAGTGAAGTCCGTCTAGAAATGTATAGATACCGAGGATTGAGCAAATATGGCACTGGAATATGAAGCACCAGTGTAACGAAATATTGATAACTGTTAGACTCCGTTTTCATCTGTCAGCTTTATACCACGCGCCAATTCTCATATTGTACCGAGAATTGACCTAGTGCTCTAAACTACCTAGTTTTGAATAATTTAGACCTGTCAATTAGACAGATTCAATAACTCCACGTTTCAATGGCAGGAGACTTGATTTTCACGAATATTGAAAGCCAAGCAAATCAGAAACGCAATTTCCATTAATCCTTAATCCTCCTTTCAGTGAAATTGGAAATAAAACTTTGATCCCTTTCTTTAATTTTCATAATACTCTAACAAAAGAATTTTTAAATTGAATTGTTTAGATTAAAAGAAATCATTTTAACAGTAGTAAATAATTATATAATATTTTGAAAGTAGGTTTGAAATGTTTATTGACATTGCCATTGGGCATCATAAAATGAAACAAGAGCCAATAAAATACTCTTTAGGTGATGAATTGCATTGAATGCTTTTAGATTTTTTTCTACTGTCAGGCAATCAAGAATCACCAATCAAATTTTTAAAGATCATTTATCATCGACTTACTCAAGCGACTAATGCGACGATGAAAATTCCTCACTAGGATCGTAAATCCTACGATTTATGGTTGAGTGACTGAGATTCGCGCACAGAAGAGGCTTGTCTAGTTCGTTAGACCTTAATGAAGCAATGACAAATTAATTTAATGTTTTTATATAGGGGAAATCTCATCAAGGAGATAAAAAAATTAGTTATATTAAAAATTTGATACAAAATTACCAATTATGTTTATTGAATTTGAATTAAATATTCAGTAGTACTTCATTCAGAACGAAATTAGATTCACGAAGATTTTAATTTCAAACAAATTTTAAAAATTTGCACTCCTTTGTTCATGTATAGTTTGCGTGTGGTAAAATTTCGTGGCAGTCTTAGGTCCCATGATCGCCTGATCTAGCATTGTCAAGACCGTCTAATTTAGAAGATCTATTAGGAGACTGAGCAGGAACCTATCAGACGGGCTGGATTGACAAAATTGAAAATGTTTTTGACATTGAGACGGTCCGTTTTGGATCCGATCAGACGGACATGATTGAAATAAATGTCTAAGTCCCCAAGTACAATCCTAATCTAATAATATTGTATAAAAATATGAAAATAACTCCTGCACTTGAAGAAACAATACGACGACGGGATTTTCAGTACTATCACTACATGAATATGCGTAGTCAAAAAGAATAGAACGAATAATGCCTTTCATAGGTTATGTTTGTTGTGCTCTTAGGTTTCTTAGAGATGTCATAAGCTATAGACTGTTATAAGCAGCTGTTATTGATTAATTATCTTTCTACTGACTTCCAAGTAGTCGCAGAGATACTCAAGGTTCCTGAAGTTCTGATTCCATTACGTGAAGCTGTACGAACTACTAGTACGTATTTTAATATAATCATAAAATATTCTTACGCAGTTTCCATGTAAAATGTTTCATCACCCGGATTATAATAATTCAATGAGACTTTTAAACTTGCAAGGGAATGGAATTGGGAAGGGTTCAAAGCATTGCACTGTAAAAAAGCATAATTTCTTTTATATAACCATTTTTTATTATGTTCTTTGTTTTATTCTCACTCTTGTTCAAAATAATATAATTAATTTTAAAACCTATAATAAATTATATTTAAAAAATATTTTTCACTCGTAACAAAAATCGAACAGAAATAGTTCATACGGCCCTGACTTGATTACGTTTGAGAGACCTTCAATTTCATTCGAAGGCCATTCAGGCCATCCCCGAAACCCCCACTAAACCGCGTGAACAGTATAAAGATTTTTACAACTTTGAGGGCAAATTTTGCTTGCAAAATATATTTTATTATATTTTGCAAGCTAATTTAGCTTTAATCTCGACCGTCTAATTTTAAGCTAGCTAGGCTAGGTTCTGTTACACTGACTAGCTCGTCTAGTCTGAATCAAACCGTGAATAAAGCGTTACAATTAAGACCGGCGCCCCGATTAGTCGGTCTAGTCAGCGCCAAACTAGCACTCAGACGGTCTGGTTAGCCCCTGATCAGATCCTCGAAATTGTAAGTGGCTAATAAATTTAAGGCTAATAATCTGAGTATATTCGTCGATCAACAACAAAGAGTCCTATTACACAGAAAACTAATCGCAACTAATATAACACAATTTCTTTACTGCTAGATAAATTCATTAATATTATTACACACAATTTCTCTTATGTGGATTTTAGTTTGATTGCATACAACAAACGTAATTAGCTCGTTATCCGAATCAACGTTATCCTAAAAGGAAATTATATAATGCAATAATAATAATAATATTAAATTGTTTTCATAATACTATACATTTTTTAAATTAAATAAATAAGTTTTTTAAATTATTTTAATTGTAAATTAAATTGCAAATTTTAAATTAATGATTCAAATTTGTAAACAATTGAAACCACTCACTGTAAGTAGAAAAAGACACTAAGATCCAGACACCACTGTAAATTAATGTTGTCACTTTTAGACTGAATTTAAATTAAAAAAGTGATTGTCTTTTAAAAATTGACTCAATAGCTCTCTAAATAATTCATATCTCATGACGTAAGTAGTACAAATCATAAAGGGTCAGACCAAAATCTAAAATGATAACTTCTAATAATAGTGCAGGCATCTGGTACTTTTGAGTCCGAATAATTCCCACGAGCGATTTTTTTGCATAGATCGCTTCATTTGGTGGTCCTTATTGATACCCTAAGTTATCTACTTCGGATCAGTTGTCAAATCCGGTTTTTTTTTAGTTTAAAAAATCATATTTGAGTGGACGGACCATCCCCATTGGATTTGAGAGCAAAATGTTAAACAGAAAAAAGGAAGTGGACAAGATTCTGAGAAAACGTAAAAAAAAGGAAACATCTATCTTTGATAGTTTTCAAGCTATGGTCATTTGAAAAAATCCAATTTTTTCGATTTTCAGCAAAAAATCATACTTTTGAGAAAAAAAAGTGTGAATAATTAAAACTTATCAACTTTTCGAACAAGTGTTCCACAGACGAGTGAAATTAGACTCAATTTGCAGTAATTTCACCGAAAGAACAGTGTCCTATGTCTACTAGGCCGTGGGTTATGACCTCCCAAAGTTGACCATTTTTGCCTGTTTTTAGGAGCAAAAAATTAAGTTCCATTTTTTCAAAATTACTCGCTTCCGATTTAATCTACATTGATGACGTTAGAAGATAAAATGAAGTAGATGAAATTCTGCGTAAATAAAAAAATTCTTCTGCTTCCATTCGTTTTTAATTTGTGTATATTGTGTCATTTTTTATCAATAAAAAATGAATTGTTTAACAATCGTTTACAACAAAATCTTGTTATAACCGATTTTGAGTACTTTTTGGCCGTTTTTGAGTACCTCTGTGACAAAAAAATTATTGTAACTGATTGCTAATGTGATGCGTCTTTTTCATTAATAAACAAATAATTATTTATAATAAAATCTCGTCATCATCACTTTCGGACAATCTTTGGGCGTTTTTGAGTATATTTTTCTCAAATTAATGATTACATCTCATTGCAAATATGTGATAAGCCTTTTGTTTTTGATAAATAAATAATTGTTTAATAATTGTTTACAACAAAATTTTGCGAAAACCTCTCTCTTGACATTTTACTCTACACTTTCCTGTTAAACATTTTGCTCTCAAATCCAATGGGGATGGTTCGTCCACGCAAACGTGATTTTAACATTTTTTTTTTTTTAACCGGGTTTGGCAACTGATCTGAAGTAGATAACTCAGGGTATCAATAAGGACCATCAAATAAAGCGATCTATGCAAAAAATCGCTCATGGGAATTATTCGAGAATTTCAGGTTTTTTTCTAACGCAATGCCTGGAATGTAATTTATTCAAATAATTGTAATCTAATTCAGTTTATGAAAAATGAAGGATTCAAAAGAACAAGTTCTTGAGATTTCAAGACACGATCGCGATTTCTGGATACTTGAAGGTCGATGTAACGCTGATACGAATGCTTTTAGCCTCTAGTCTAGGAAACTAAACTTTCTCGATTACCCTTCGCCTTAACTATGTAGCTGACTTGAATAAGCTCGAAGATCCTAAGTTTCGAACGTTTATACTTATTAATATGTCTATCACAGACTCTCAGCCATGTTAATCTAGTCGCACTTGAAGAGCAAATATTATAAAATTGAGCGAAAGTTTAGATATCTAGTAAAAAAAAGAAGATATTTCTTCTTCGGAAAAATGGTCCTAAAACAAAGTTCTAGGAGGCTTTCTAATTTAAAAAATACAACAAATTCTAGCTTCAGAAATAACTAAGTGTGCATGAAAATATAAGATAAAAAACTGTTTAAAATAAAATCGAAGTGAGCAAGTTGAGTTAATTTCTCAATATTTACATTTTAGGTTGATTTTGTTATTGTTTTGTTGTTCCAAATTAAATGAAATTGGAGTTTGTCCTTTATATTATTTTCAATTTCAAGGCCTTAAGTTTATTTTCATATATATTTTGGATAGATTTCTTATTTATCCCTTTCTTTCGTCATTTTTATTTCTTAATTTATTAATTTATTTAGGAAATCGAATCGATCCAAATTTCAAACAGGGTATTGATTCGATACCATTCTCGGCGTGGTTGGGAACGTCGCTTTTCCGAGGACGGGGTTGGTCGAGAGGTAAAAGGAGGAGAAGGGCGTCTCCATGACGACCAATCATTACAGGAGATTGTACTGTCGGGTTACCGAGCCGATGAGGAGAGAAACTGCAAAAAAGCATGCCATTTCCTGCCTACCAGCATGTCTGATAATTTGTATTCTTTCCCAAGGTCACATTCTTCCAGAATTACACCAAGTGTTGCTAATTATTCAACCCAAAAAAGAACTCTTCTAAACTTGAATTCCAATTTTAATAATAATTGAGTCTTTAACAGCGAGAGTTTAAAGATGAAAGTGTCTTGATTACCAATATAATTGAAAATAATTTAAAGTTAAATCCTTCCAATTTCAAAAAGTTGCAAATTCATCGCTTCAAAATTCAAAAGCTTGAAGATTGCAAATTTAAATAATTATGACTACAAAAACATAAGCTTTTAAATTTGAACTCCTTGAAATTGCAAGTACAATGTTTCAAATTGCAATAATTTAAAATCCTGTAGAGTTAGATGCTTCCAGTTTGAAAAAGTTCCAACTTTTTCACTTGAAAAATCAAAAGTATTTCAGTCTGGAAGCTTTGAATTAAAAATAATGGTTGTTTCCGTAGGACGAAATTCTTTGAAAAAAAGTGTCTTTAACAAAGGTCAAGTGAGCTTCAACCTTGAAGTAGCGAAAATTCGTAGCAGAAGGTTCTTTCAGGAGTTCTAATGGCAGCTAAAGTTTCATTCACATCATGCTTGGGCGAGCTGATCGCTCAACGTCATGGAACTAGGGCGTGTAGAGCATCGCATTCAGGTAGAAGATGCCTTTGAGTCTCTAATACGATGTCTTTAAATATACTCTTGTACAAGCCATGCTCATGATGTACTCTAGGAACATGCGTATTTATGTCTATCGATTTTCGAAATCGATCATCCGTTGAACCTGCCTCTAATTGAATTTGACGATATTGTCAGAAAAACATTCCTTTCGATAACTCCTAATAGTCTGGTGGATTAGCTGATGAATTATGCTCTTCGTATAAAAAACGGGGTCAAGTTATTTTTCTGTTCTGAGGTCCTTAAGAAAATTTTTGAGCGGTGGAGGCACTTTTCATTTCTACTCCTGATGTCATTGGCGTCATTTTGAAAAATTGCGGCTATCAAATCAGGAAATTCGCTAAAACTTCGTTGAAATAGTTATTTATTGCAGTATTCTTTGATAAAGCTTAGGCGAAACGATCCTGAAAAGTTCAAATCTAACATCACAACTAGCACATCGGCACTACGTAACCGGAAATTATAAAATTTTGCCTAATTTACAAGGGCAAATACGTATTAAAATTTTTAAAAACAATTCTTCACCCTTTAGGGTCCGACTTTTTTGTAAGTGTTCCAGAGTCAAAATTACAAGTGAATTGAATTCAATCAGAATTCTAGAGAATAAAAAAAATTAATAACTTTCCATTGACGCAAAATTACCCCTAAGTACAAAAACAACCCCTTACCTTGGCAGGAAATATTTTTGCAAGTTTTTGTTATTTGAGACTCAACTTAATGGATAAGAATATATATGAAAATATGGAGTAGTCCTAAAAAAATATAATCCGTTCCAACCCTTGTAAAGTGACCTTAAACTTGAAAAATCACCCCCCAATAATAAAAAACAGTTCATTCAATGTTTTATAAGTTCATATTGAGTTTCCATGAAAGAAAATATGAAGGGTGGCAGTACAGAAATAGATAACCAACAAAATGTGAATTTTTAAGAAAAGCGAAAAAACCTTCGGTAAAATCGAAATCGCCATTTAAAGATAAAACAAAAGTCCACTCCCGTGCTGAAGTGTTCTTGAATTGAAGCCAAAAAAGTTTGATCAGAAAAATTTATCCAGTTTCGAGGAAATAGATGTGGAATATCAAAGTGACACTAGCCTAAAATTCGAGCAGGCTCGGCTGCGAATTTCAATAAAAACTGACATTTTAAGTTTAAAAAAAAAATAAAATCTTGCTCCCGAGATACTGAGTTGCTGAATGCGGGTAAACAAAGTTCGATGTAAAAAAGCTAGCCAATTCCAAATAAATCGACCAATAATGTTGAAGTTACAATTTCCTAGGTTTTCAGAATCTTGTTTGAATAGCGATTAAAAATCGAAGTTTTAATTTTTTACAAAAATAAAAACTTGCTCCCGAAATATGGGAATTCTGAATGCGAAAAAAAACTTTTGATTTAAAAAATGATTCTGTTCCGAGAAAATCAAGATTTAGTGTGACACTATCGCACTGTCACAAACAATTTCTCACTGAAAGTCTGATAAAAAAAATTATATATTATTTGTCAATAAACTTTAATTGTTTAAAAAGATCAATTTCTTTAATTAATATGAAATTTAATTAGCATCAAGTTTCTTTTAAAAAATGGTATTTTTGGAAACTTCAATTTTCCAATTTTTGCAACTAAACAACAATATTTTTTAATTAATTTCTGTCCGGAAAACCTTCTTTAGGATGCATCCATGGTTGTCAAATTTTCTCAGAATTTTTAAATTAAAATTGTAAAAGTTATTTTTAAAAAATAGTCGGTAACCTTTTGTGCCATGTTTGGTACCGTGGACACTAAACGGGTTAAAAATAAGATTTAGACGAAATCCTTTTAGCACAACATATATTTGATTTTTTAAGAATTCTTTATGCAAAAACCCATTTTTGTTGGTTATCTAGTTTTGTACTGCCATCCTTCATAAATGCTGAGACGTGGAAAAGAGCTTTTCAAAAATTTCGTAAAGTAAACCCCTCTAACCTACCCTTAAACGCAAAAATGAACTTGCAGAATCACCTACCTTCGCACACTGGCCCTAACTTCGGGCACCTATTATTCTTGGGTTTACACTAATTTTTTAATACAAAACTAACTTTTCACATCATGTTAAGCTTTGGGCTTTTAATTTATGTTACTTTCATGCCATTAAATTGTCTTGAAACAAAGAAAAATGGGTGTCCGAAGTTTGGGGCAGTGCCTGAAGTTAGGTGGTTCTACGGTAAATCATAGAATTGAAACTTTCACTTATTACAATGTTAATGTACTGGTAAAATTGATATTGATTTTAGATACGTCATTCTGCAATGCGCCATTTTGTTCTTAATATTTTGCTCTGCATACTTTTAGCTATGTAAATATGAATCAGCATCCGAAAATGTTCCCATAAATGCAATTGAACACTGTACTTGGCTGATATTCCATTATTTTACGAAAAGATACCCCAAAAGTGCATTTTCTAAATCTGAATTAGTCAAATTTTACTAATTCATCAGTTACTCAACTCTAGCTATGGCAGTTTATTTATTTTTATTTCTTTATCTATTTAAAATATTATTAGCAGTACAATTAGTAGAATTCTACTGGCAATTAGTGGAAAATTACTAAAATTTCCTTAGATTTCTACTGATTCACGAGTAGAAACAACTGAAATTTCAATAAGCATCACTGAAACTTCAGTTATCATTTCTAGTGGTAAATCAGAAGAAATCTAATAAAACTTTAGTAATTTTCTACTAATTTTCAGTAGAATTCTACTAATTGCCGAAGATAAAATTGAGTCACTGATAAATTAGTGAAATTTGACTAATTCAGGTTTAGAGAGCAGTGCGCTATGCAGTCCTAGTAATGGAATCCAACAAATCCTATGGGGTTACAAATTTCTTACATATAGTAGAAGATTTATTCTTACCTATAAAAAAAACGAAGATATCTTAATTTTTCACGAAGTTATTTTAACGAAGTGTCAGCTCATTCTTTGAGATGGCAGCTTCGATTTTTAAAATCGGCGCCCGTGGTACTAGGGTCTGAGAGAGAACGTACCTCCAGGCCTCAAAAATTTTTTTAAGGACCAAGGAAAACTGACTCCGCTTTTTACAGGAAGTGCACATTTAGCCCAGTCAACTGGTCGAGAAAATGGTGTAAATCTGGCAAAGTGAAAAAACCAATTTTTTTTTATAAATCGCTTCATTTTAGGATGCATATTACCGCTTCAGGTTCTGTGACGAGGTTTTTGCCAGGTAACCCGGCAAATTTTTTCAAAAAAGGAGCAAAAATATTTTGCTAAAAATCAAAACTTTTTTTAGCTCGGATCCGGAGTGCTACACGTCAAAATGGTTCACAGATGAATTAAACTAGACGTTATTATCTATAATTTTAAAAAAAGATAATATTCTAACTATACTAGATCGCGAATTATCATCTCTCAAAGTTGACCCTTTTCGGCCTATTTTTATGGGTAAATGACATGAGTTCAATTTTTTTCAAAATAGCTCATTTCTGTATAAATTGGCATGAAAGGTGCCAGAGGATGAATGAAAGCACATAAAATTTTACGTAATTTAGAAAAAAAATAATGTCCTAACCTCATTAGTTCCCGATTTACGGCCTTTCAAAAATCCCGGGTTTTTTTCATTTTTTAGCCGAAAATCGGAAAACTGTGTTTTTTGGAAATAGCTCGTTTCATAGATGTCACATGAGAAAGTTCTATGAAAATAAATTATAGTGGGTTAAAATTTGCGTCAATTAAAAAAAAAAGAATGTTTTAGCCCTAATATGTCACGAGTTAACTTGGACCCTTTCTCTATACTGATACTAAAGTGCATCGCGGAATGCAACTATGGCCATATTTTAACATTTCTGTGGCTCAATTGATTAAAAAAGAATAGTTAAGTTATTTTCTATCAATAAAAAAGAAATTAATTAAACAAATGTTACCTCTTCGCCCTCAAAGATGCATTTTTTGGCATTTTTTAAATGCCATTTCTCTCACGGACTCTTATTACGTCTTAAAAAAATATCAATTCGATATTTACTGTTTTTTATGAATAAACAAATAAATGTTTTAAAAAATGTTTCCCCTTCGTCCTCAAATATTTTTTAGCTTTGTTAAATGCAATTTCCCTCACGGACTCTTATTACATCATAAAAATATAAATATGTAATTGTAACAAAGGTATTTCTTTATGATGAATTGATATTTTTTTCATTGTTAATAAACCTGAGAGAAATTGCATCTGAAAAATGCCAAAAATGCATATTTGAAGACGAAGAAGAAACATTCGTCTAAAGAATTATTTGTTTATTGATAAAAAATCAGTAAATATCGAATTAGTATTTTTTTAATTTGCAATAAGTCTCCCTGGGAAAAATCGTAGTTCAAAAATGCCGATAAATGCATATTTCAGGCACAAGGAGGTAACACTTGTTTAAACAATTTTTTGTTTATTGATAAAAAATGACTTAACTATTCATTTTTAATCAATTGAGTCACAAAAATGTTAAAATATGGCCATAGTTGCATTCCACGATGCATTTTAGTTATCAGCACAGAGAAAGGGTCCAAGTTACAAGGTTATAACTCGTGACTTATCAGGGCTAGGACATTCTTTTTTTTTAATTTGCGCAGATGTTAACCCATTATAATTTATGTTAATAGAACTTTCTCTTGTGACATCTATGAAACGAGTTATTTCCAAAAAACACAGTTTTCCGATTTTCGGCTAAAAAATTTTAAAAACCCGGAATTTTTGGAAGGCCGTAAATAGGAAACTAATGAGGTTAGAACTTTTTTTTTAATTACGTGTAATTTTATGTACTTTGATTCATCTTCTGGCACCTTTAATGTCAATTCATGCAGAAACGAGCTATTTTGAAAAAACTGAACTCATGTCATTTACCTCTAAAAATAGGTTGAAAAGGGTCAACTTTGAGAGATGATAACTCGCGATCTATTATAGTTAGGATATTCTTTTTTGTTTTAAATTACAGATAATATCATCTAATTTAATTCATCTGTGAACCATTTTGATGTATAACACCCTGGATCCGAGCTACACGGAAGCAAAAAAAAAGTTGTGATTTTTAGCAAAAAATCGAAAAAATTGGGTTTTTTGGAAAGACCATAAATTTTTAACTATTGGTCCTAGAAAACTTTTTTTTAGTTTTTCTCAGAACTTCATTTACTTTCTTTTTTGTGTAATGCATTTTTCCTCAACGATGAACGGAAAAGCAACAAATCACAGGTATATGATTTTTTGCTCCTTTTTCGAAAAAAATTTTCCAGTTACTGGGCAAAATCCTGTCACAGAACCTGAAGGGATATTATGCACCCCAAAATGAAGCGATTTATAAAAAAAATTTAGTTTTTTTACTTCACCAGCCAAAAGTACTGGAATGATTAGACTAATTGCCCAATTCACCAGAAATATTGCCTTAAGCCGCCGGACTATAAATTTGATTCATTTGAACGTTCGAAACTTTGGGTACATGTATCTGTTTGTCAACCAGATTATTTTTAACATTTTTTTTATTTGTCTAAGCCTCAAGGACCAAACTGAATAAAAATATCCGGTTATTCTAACCAGAATTCTAGATAGGCACTACTTAACATTCCTTTCCGGCTGTCTAAATTATAATTTTGGTTATTCTAAACAGATTTTCCTGTTATTTTTGAAAATTACTAAAAATTCTGGTAATTCCAAACAGAATTCTGGTCAGAACAACCGGAAAAGAATATTAAGTAAAGCCTAACTGGAATTCTGGTTAGAATAACTAAACATTTTTCTGAGTGTACTGTCAGCACATGTAATTGTTAAAATAATATGTCACTTAATTCCTGAGATCAGTTGACTTCCGATTAATCAGTTAATATAATAAAAATCTTTTAACCCTCTAATGAAGTTGTAATTACTACCCGAAAGTACATTCCGAATTAATTAAACTCCAGAGCATGGTAGTGATTTTGTATTCATATCGTGGTAAAAGATTGCTGACTCGCTTGCATGCAATATGTAAACCCATACATAGGTTCTGGAATAGAAACAATACTCATAGAACTCGAGGCTATTGTGTCAGACCGGACATCTAGACCAACCACTTGAACATGGTGCTACAATTGTACCCCTGTACTCACTCATGCACAACCCCTCACCTCTCCCAACGGAATCTCCACAGTGGCTGAATCACCGATGAAATTGCACCACATTTTCCATGTACCCACGACTGGTCACCCTGACTCCTGTTTCACGTAACGAAACAAATTGTCATATTCAACATATATATCTTGCTTTCTATATACTCCATCCTCTCATGCTTTTCCCCCAACCTTTTTGCTACAAATTCCCCCTAATTTCAGTCTCTTCTTTGGATTCTTTTCTCTTTGCTTCGTCGTGCAAAATTCAAATACTCGCAATTAAAAGCGAGTATTAAGTTAAAATATACAGCTTAGCGTCGTTTTAATAGCTCTTTTCATTTAATCATTTTCACTAGACTTGATCCGGAATTCTGCTGTAAATTAGATGAACATTATTCAATGAGGAATTTTGTAGAAGTGATTATACTTTAGGTTTATTTCTTGACTGAATGTTTATTTGATATCATTTTGAAAGAAACTGTAGCTCGCAATGTTTTGGGATTTGATAGAAAAGCTTCTATTTATTTTCAGCGGAAAGAATATTTTAGGAAGAACTGGAGTCAAGAGAAAAATATTTCAATCATTTGAACATTCGAAACTTGGTTGAATTAAAACAAGAAAATAAAATATTGCTACAGACACCTTAAAAATGCAACTAAAATTGCTTGCAGTCCAAAAAGAGAGGAAAGTCGCGTAAGCTGAGTTTCCGAGTAACGATCCTTTTTTTATGTCACGTTCTCCATTGCTAATTCACATCAGAAAAAAATGAAACTTTATGCGCCCGGAGGTTCAGGCAATCCCTTTTTTTGGGAGGAATGAACGTGACTCGGATAAGTTTAGCGACAAAAGATCCTCAGCCAGTCCATTTATGACCAAAAATGTGCTTCTCTCAAGTTTGCAACTTCGAGGCAGCAACTAGCGGCGATTGCTAAATCCTCTACCAAAACGTGCTTGTTTATATGCATATATATCACAACTGAAGCTAGCAAGGATCCTATATACATGTGGGTTCTTATTTACACTCAGTTTCATGTATGTAATAATTGTAAATGTGTACGTGCAAACTATTCCACTGAGAGATTAAATGTGCGGTGGGCTTTGAGTCACGTGAAAATGCATAACTGCTGCGCTTCTCGTTATTACTGCGCATCTCGTTAATCAGAGGGAAATCATCAAACAGACGAGTTGCTCCATTTTTAACCATTCATTCTTTCCTTCTTTTCATGCTGGAAAAAATTCACGAGTTTAAAATTTAATGAATATTGAAAACAAAAATTCCCTTATTTAAAATTCATTTCTGTCACTCTATTACTGATGTTTTCACAAGGAGGTGTAAACTCAAAAGGAGGAAATTAAAGACAAATAAAATTTCTGGCTTCTGCACTTTTTAGCTACAGAGAATTAAAGTTGAAACACTCCAAAGAAAAACTCATTTCTTTGGTTTGTTTCTGATACGTAATATACTTTCTTTTTTTTAATATAAAAGGGTTCAAAAAATTGTATTCATAAGCATTGTATTGCAAAAGAAGAACTTCTTTCTTTGATTCCACCCACACAATTTTCTGTAAAAAATGTCACTTTGACAGAGAAAAATTGACGTCAGGCGACTCACTAAGAAATTTATGAATCATCTGTGTGCGTATTTTTCCAGACGTGAACGAGCCAGATGAGACCATATAGATTCTCTATAAGTTGATTCGTCCATGCATATTGCAGAAGCGTAAAATAGCTTCCATATAGGTATAGGGATGTCCTAGTTTCAGATCCTACTCTATGAAATCATAAAGCAGAAACTCAATTTTTAATAGGATCAAGATACTCGTGCTTCTGCCTCTTAGAATGTTTCACTTTACTCACGTTCTTGAGGAGATGGGTCAATATTGTCATCATGAAAGATGCACACTAAGAAGATGTTCAGGTATAAAATTCTCAAAATAAACAGATATTCATTTTCAATATGTGAAAATAGCAAATAAAAAAGTAAAAAAATAAAAAAGGCAATGCTAAATCAGTTAAATATTTAAAGCGATGTGAAAACTAAATGAATTATTGATAAAAAGATAAATTAGAGTAAGATTGCCTCTAATGTTTATTTATTCTTTACTTTTTTAATCTTTATTCGCTAATCGAATTTGACTTCGCCCAACAGTAAAATGATAATGTATTTCCTAACTGTAAAGTAGACTAGGCAATTTTTTCATATTACGGAACTTTATTATATGGCTGAAAATCAAAAAGTTGGAATTTTTCGATTTTATAGATATATAATTTATATATATATA
>JBAGKK010149625.1:0-24103 GCA_037177015.1 Euceroptres primus | reverse complement strand
TTTCAAATTATTTAAAATATCGTTTACAAAGAGTTATAAATGATGGATCGATTAAAAAGTTTTTTGATTCACAGAATATTTTATATATATTTTTTATTTATTTTTATTATTGTGTTAAAAATGTAGCACTTTTCATTATTTTATTGTATTTATTCAGGTTACTTTGAAAAAGGCACGCAGTGATGCCGAAACGTCGTATTAAATAAAACGAACTTAAAAGCAGTTTCGTTTTTTATTTTTTTGTTTACATGAAGACCGTAAGACCTAAATAATACTTTCTCACATTCACATTGACGGTCGAAGAAAGGAATGATTTGATTCTCATCAAGTCTGATATCTAATTAGCCAAAAAGTTGACCATTTTAAGTCCCTATCATTTTTCACATATTCTGTGATTAATTAATTTTTTCTAAATATATATGAGTAAATTACATCAGGGCACAATTTAGAAAAGTTTCAAAATTATAGACGAATTCATTTAGAAATTATAAATAAAAATGTTTGAAAAATGTCAAGTTACACGATGTCTCAAACTACAAATTTAAAATAGAAAATTGCTAAATACTCTTCTCTTCCGCTTTATTTACCTCCGGTACATGGGTTTCAGGAATTTTCGTCGATTGTGAGGGGTCCGAGGGGACGAGAGAGCTGAGCTAGGAGCTCAGCGGAGTTTCGCAAGTACCGTGGACACAAAGCGGGCAGTATCCTAAGCGGATAATTTCGTCAGTTCGATTCAGTTTATTTTCAGTGTTTTAGTTATGGCATTATGTATAATAATTAATGAATAATAACTAAGTAAAACTTAAAATTAAAGTAAACGTTAAATTAAACTTATATTTAAAAAATATTTTTACTCGTGATGTTTAGAGACGCCCGCTTTAAGTCCAAGGCCATTGCAAGCCATCCCCGAAACCCGTCGTAAAACGGAAGAGCAGTGTAATATCAAAAATATTTTTTTAAAAATAATTTGGGCGTATTAAAATCGATTGAAACTATATTTTATATTTAAAGAGGCGAAAAATCGCGGCAAAGTCTGTCCCCAAGTTTTGTGTCAGCTTTTACGATTTTGCTATTTTAAGATAAAACTTGAAGATCGTGATTCAAAATATTTAAAATATGACGTAGATTTATTAATTTTAGCCTAACAAAGATTTTCATACAGTTGAAAATCTATTTCTCATCAGTATTTCCAAATAGCAGTCAATAATAATAATCACTATTTTTGCACAATATGTTTTAGAAAATGTCATATTTTCAACTATTAATTCAAAATTTTATTAAACGAGAGGATATATTGAAGACGTGTAGTTAATATCAAATAAATCGCGCAATCACAGATGTTTTCCATATTTTTAATAATATTTATCTGTTTTTGGAATATTTTTAAAAGATTCTTCAAATATTTATATTGTCAAGGTCGAATGTCATACATTCCGAACTTAGTGACTTTTGAGGTTAGGGACTTCATTTTTTCCTCTCAGACTCCCCGAAAATGATTTCCATTCCTAGAGAGTTGTACATCAACTTCCTTACTTAAAAACATTCAGAACTGAAGTAAGACTCCATGCTTATTACGCAGAAACATAGGTATAGAAGTTATTTTCGTATAGAATTCATAACTATCACAAATATATTCCTTGATCTCTCTATTTTGTTTTTTTATACTCTCTTGGGTTGGTCGTGCTTAAAACAACATATCTTAGGCGGCTTGGAATAATTATTTTTTCGGAAATTTCGTGGTCTAATATAGTCAACTTTTTGGCAATCACCCATTTAATATATTTTTTGGAATACCACTGAAATAAAGTGCTTACATCGAAGTAGTTTTTGGTAAAGTTTCAAAATTTAAGGTGCCTCTGTTTAGAAATGGGAAATTAAAATATACTCAAAATGTCCACTTGGTAACATGTCCTCAAATACAGATTCACAAACTAAAATTGAGAAATAATGAAAACAGATGTTTATAAATGATTGATGCTCATGTGAGTCATTTCTATTGAGTTAAATAATCTAAAAGTTATGAATAGAGATAAATATTTTAGATATGAAGGTGTTTATAACTGTTTAGGAACATGTCCCTGAAGTTTCATATCCACTCGGTAACCCTCATATTATTGTTCGCAACTTCAAAAAATTGCTGCAAATTATGTACCATACGATTTATAATAATGTCCATTCGTTCACCCATTTTTAAACAATGTTAATAAAATAAAAATTTAATCGAAAATCTGCAGATACAGTCAAATAGAGCGTAAAAAAAGAAATGTTTACAGTATTTAAAAAAATTTTACCTTTACTCTACATATTTTTAAAATAATTTTAAAATTTAGTTTTTATTAACATCTAAATCTTTTGAGACCCTAAATTATTACTATTAATCGATCTTAATTGAGTGTTCTTCAAAATGCATTATTTTGAATTGATTTTCATAATAGAACTGTAGTGAATTTTGTCTTTAGAAAAAAAGCATTTTTTGTAACATCGTACTAAATACGAAGAGGGAAAATAAACCACAATGAAATGAATTAAATATTGTTTGAAACAAAAATTTATCTTGAATTATTCTTTCAAAAACCACAAATAAAAATCAAGTTTAGATCCGAGGAGATCTAGGGGGCTCAAAATTTTATATGACTTTCTTCTTATCAACTGAAAATACTTTGCATCGAAAAATCCGTGGTCTCGAATTTTCCAAGACTTAAGGGTGGAAAAGGGTGAGATCCGAAAGTTCTAGGCCAAGAGTGATAAAAATTTTATATGATTTTCTTCTTGTCAATTGAAACTACTTTGCATCGAAGAATCGTGGTCTCGAATTTTCGGTAGTTTCAAAGAATTTTTTAAGACTTAAGGATGGAAAAAGGGTGAGATCCGAAAGTTCTAGAGGGATGAAAATTTTATATGGCTTCTTCTTTAAAACTGAAACCACTGTGCATCGAAAAATTCGTGGCCTCGAATTTTGGGTAGTTTTCAGGAATTTTTTAAGACTTAAGGATGAGATCCGAAAGTTCTAGGGGGATGAAAATTTTATATGTCTTTCTTCTTGACAACTGAAATTTCTTTGCATCGAAAAATTCGTGGTCTCGAATTTTCGGTAGTTTCCAAAAATTTTTTAAGACTTAAGGATGGAGAAAGAGTGAGATTCGAAAGTTCTAGAGGAATGACAATTTTATATGGCTTCTTCTTGAAAACTGAAACCACTGTGCATCGAAAAATTCGTGGCTTCGAATTTTGGGTAGTTTTCGGGAATTTTTTAAAACTTAAAGATGAGATCCTAAAGTTCTAGGTGGATGAAAATTTTGTTGGTATTAATTGTCATCAAATGTAACAAAATCCGTGCTTAAAATTTTAAGTAAGAAATTTATTACAGATTTAAAAATTTTTTGAAGGATTTTCGAGATTTATGGGTTGAAAACGACTGTCTAAAATTTCTGTATAAAAATTGTTGTTCTGGGTGATTTTCAGTTTTTTTTCCAGCAGGGTTGGGAAACTCATATATTCAACTTTGGGACCAGTCCGCGCCAACTTTTCCGTCTATTGTCTTGACTTGAATTGTTAAACTATGTATGATCAAACAACGATTTTTAGATTACAAACTTTTAGTACTATTTCTTAAAGTTGAATTTTTGATTCCATTGAAAATTCTATATCGGATAGATTAATAAAATATCCCTAATAAATACAAGTACTCCTAATTAAAGTTTCAGAAATTTTAAGGATGTGTGACTGTGTGTGATGTGTGACTCATGTATCTGGTGCGTTTCAATTTTCATTTTTAAAAAAATTATTTTTGAAAAATTATTTTCAAAATAAAAACTGTAATGCACCAGACATTAATGCCTAAATATATTCTTTATTATTTCCAAAAATTTCAACATTATATTTGCATTTCTATCTTAATAAACCCGTTGAATGTAAATAAAAAATCGGTCGGTAATTCGTGACGTAATTATGTATCACATATCCTTAATCATGGTAAACATTGATTGAAAAATCCATTTAAAAACTCTAAAATTAGTTTATAAAATTTGTGTAAACAGTAAGAAATTATTTATTATTTTAATTAATCCAACTCAGAAAAACTTTTTTTGTCTATGAATTGTTAAAATTTAGTTGGTGTTAAATGACTAAACACTGATAATCCTCATGAAGCCACAAACTTATTTTTTTATAACAAATTCAATAAATTTTTAAACTTTTACTGTTCTACTGGACAACATTTCTGGATGGTTGTTTCATTGATTCTATATATATAATTATATTTTGGAATGAATCTAAATATTTTATTGGAAAAATATGGTACTTTTCGAAAATCAAAACTTTTTTTGTCATTTTGATTATTACATAAAAAATACTACAAAATTTTTTTTAAAATCAGCTGGAAACAATGTGTGCAAAATTTTATTAACTTTCATTTAAAAAATGAAATGTTCAAATCGGATGAAAATTATTGTGGTCTGAAAATCAATTTGTTCAGACACTTCTTTTGCCCTACCGAGCCGCACTTTGCCATACAAGACGTGACGTTTGAATTTTTTCTCGAAAACCATTGGCTAACCCACTCCAATACTTTCAGGTCTTATACAGCACACTTATACAGCACCCTTTAATGCACACTTATACAGCATCCTTTAACAAAAAAATTTAAAAACCACATTACATTACATTATTTTTGCCGTTTAGTATATTACATAAATTTTAATTGTTTTTGGCCTTTTACGGCTATTAATACAAACTTTATTTCATCAGATGAGAGTCAGTTTATGCAGATATCTGCCATATCGACCTCTTGATGAAAATTATTTTTATAAAGAATACATAAACTAACTCCTCTGATGAAATAAAATTTGTATTAATAGCCGTAAAAGGTAAAAAACAATTAAAATTTATTTAAAGTTTATTAAAAAATTATATTTTTTGGATCTTTTTAAATTTTGAAACGTGTCTTTAAAAAAATAAGTTTAGACGTTAAAGGATTAAATCGGTCAATTAGAATCAAACAAGTATTTTAAAAATCAGCTGCACAAAAACTCAAAGTCCCATACCTCCGCCATTTTTTCGAATTTTGGAAAAATATTTAGTGAGATTCTTTTTTCACTACCAATTAATCATATATCCTGAATTAGGGCCAAGTCCCATTCCGGCATGCAAATTCCCGTGATCAGATGATATGGACTCCACCAGAGTTGTATCACTTTCAAACCTCTCGGTTTTTTTTTTTTTTTTGAAATTCATTCTTCAATCACTGTCTTTCGTTTACTTTGAAACATGAAATAAGGCTTATCAAAAAACTAACTTTTTTCTGCAATTCATCGTTGCAACGTAATTAAAAATCCACTCAACATCCCGTAATTCCAATATAAACCCTATATACTTCTAACCGTCTCCTTTATAATTCTCTTCGCAATTTTCTGCCCGCATATTATCCACAATGCCTACAGTTATTTTTTCCCTATTTCCTGAAAAAAATTCTCCGTTTCATATATATCAAGAATCGTAGGCAATCGATTGTAAAACCTTTCTTAAGTAATAATCTGTGACTCATAGCTCATAATGCTTGTACAATGTGCATTTTTTGCAGATTGATCTTTGTCTCGAAAGAGTCCTCTTGATAGACAGCGTCCTTGTATCACCCACGCAAGAGTGTCTAACTCGAGCCAATCCTGGATATCTCTCAATACGTATCAAGTGACATATTGAACGTTTGCAGGTGTCGCTTAAGTCGCTATTGAAAGATCATTTCACGCGTCTGCAATTTATTGTGTCTCATGCTGTAAATTGTTAACCCAGGTGGGTGCTATTGCCACTTGATCTTTGTTAGTGTTCGTGTACCCAGGTAGGTGTACAGGTCGTAAACCGTCCTACATGGGATGAGATCTACGTCATCATGCGTGGTCTTGCGCCTGCGTGACGTTGCAGAAGTCATGCGTCACTAGTGACGTTGAACACCCAAAGCAACGTTAGGTTACATTGATAAAAACTTGTTGCACGTAGTACATTCACTTAATGAACGCAATTTTCGCACTACATCTCCTCCCACACTTGGTCTTACATTTTTTCATTCATCATCTTTTTTTACACGGAAAAAACTATTTGTTTCATACCGAATTCACTACTCTGCCGTTCTGATGAAGAAACTGTACAACTGCATTTTTATCAAAAATGAGTTTTTTATATCGTTGGATTCGTTATGAAAAGACGAATTTAGCTCTGTTAATCATTATTAAACATTGTAATTAAATCTCGAGATAATTAGGCCTCGATTAGCATATTTGTGATTTTCGAAAATTTCTGATGAAGAAACAATACATTTGCACAAAAGTGTAGCATATCTATACGAATTTCAGGATTTAGGACAGGTCTGAGCCCTCAGATCCTGATAAAAAAACACACATCTGTGCAGATGTGTTTTTTTCAAGAGGATCTCGGTATTTCTGCAGGCTTGTTTCCTGATATCGAATAGCATATGTACATGTTAAGTTTCATCAGGATTTGAGGGTAACTTTGAACCGCTGATTCTTGTAAAAAAGCACATCTACATTTTTTATTTTTGAAGCAAAGTTAATTATAGTTGATTAGTAATAATTAATAATAATAATTAATAATTACTATAAATAATCATACAAATATAAATAATACATTATTAAGCTTTTAGAGACAATCGTAACCGTTTATTGATATTAGAAAAATGTTTATTTTTTAAAATAATTCCTAAGCTTTTCATTTTAAAAATCTGAGAAAATTTCACAAGGTTTTGAAATATTCACTGGAATAATTTTGTCGTAAATAAAGCGAAGAAAAAATTTATAAATATAAATTGTTGTAAAAATAGAAAAAGTAAATTTTTTAATTGTTATTTTAATGCTATTCATTCAGTTAAGATTTTTTCAGTTAAAAAATGAAAATATAAACGTTAGGTCTTAGTATTTTTAAATTTAATACAATTAAAAAATATTATTCAAACAAAGTTGTAAACAATTACAAGTTATATTTGAAACATTTGAAATTTTGTATTGATTACACTGGTCTTTGATAAAAGGACCGTTGACAATGGGACCAGCTTCATGGTCGTTCACGCTTCACTGATTCTGTTTCCTCCCCGAGCGTCCCTTGACCGGCCTACATCGCTCGGGCACCCAGGGCCGCCAGACGTTGTTTACATCAAGACTGCGCATTTACTTTTGTACGTTCAGAGACTATATATGCGGTCCTGAATGTTGACATAAGATGCTTGCTCGAATAGCATTGCTTAGTGGACCGTCTACCCCCGAGCCCGGTCTTTTTATCAAAGACCAGTGTATATAAATTCAGTGTTAAATTGAGAATCGACGTTTTACTATGTACTTTTGTCCCAAAAATGTCTATCGAGAACAGGTCGCAAGTTAAACTTTTTTGGCACTTTAATCCCATTACGCAGAACTTTTTTCGGGACTTGTAAAATATTTTTCCTGCAATTGGGACTTCAGCACTGATTTTTCTCTTACCGGGTACTTTTGTGGTATTTGTGGTGGGATTACCAATGGGATCCCAATGGCACTTTTTTTTACTCGGGCTTTGAATCTTGTTGAATTCACCTTGTATTTCTTGAATTCACCTTGTATTTCTTGAATTCACCTTGTATTCTTTGAATTCATTTTGTATTTTTTGAATTATTTTCTCGATTCTTTTTGTGAATTTACGTCGTATTCTTATTTTGAATTCTTTGAATTCACCTTGAATTCTTTGAATTCTTTTGAACTCATCTTGAATTCACCTTAAATTCTTCTGAATTCTTTGAATTCTTGATTTCAGGTGTACATCAAAATTACCAGTGGTTAACCCTTCGTTTCATTCAAACAACAAAAATTTAAATGCACTTTTTTACTCAATTTTTTTATTGCGATTTAGCAAAATTCGTTTGATAAAATTTGTTTGATTTGATGAAGGAATCTTTTATTTTCAAACATCTATAACAGAATTGGGTATAAATTCAGTACCTGGACCGGAGAAAAACTTAAATTAGAGATGTGTAAAACCTAATATAGTAAAATTTTATATCTGTGATAGTGACTAAATTCCTATCACAGGTATAAAGTATTGCTGTGTTAGGTATTGTACATCCCTAATTTAAGAATTTTATTGTTTCTCTAGTTCAGGTATGTACTAAATTTGTTCCTGGGTTCTGTTATACAGATTTTTTTTCGTGAATGTGAAATTTCATCGTCGAGAATTGAAAACCTTACAATACTGTTAGAAAATATTTGCAAATTGAAGCATTTTTAATGTACGTATTATGCATATAAAAAAGAAATTAAATTTAATGTACGTATTATACACATAGAAAGTAATTAAATTTAGTGCACAGTACATTAGATTTGAAGTCATGAGAATGACAACTCGGTAAAGACCATTTGAAGTTGGCCCCTACATTAGGTTATTTTAACTATTACTTGGGGGGCCAACTTCAATTGGTCTTTAACGAGTTGTCATTCTCAAGTTTTCATTTAATGTAAATAAAATTTCTGATTACACTCATCGTTGAGTTATGGGCCGGGCTCGGGGGTAGAAGGTCCTCAATTCAATGTTATTAAAATCCAATTTGAACCGGATTTAAAGCGACGAGCGAGTACTCTTATGTGCTTATTATTCATATTCTTCTTATTCAGGACTGCGTATATAGTCTCTGATCGTACAAAAGTAAATGCGCAGAGAGTCGCGATGTAAACAACTTCTGGCGGCCCTGACTGTTCGAGCGATGTAGGCCGGTTAAGGGACGCTCGGGGGGGGGGGGCAGAATCAGTGAAGCGTGAACGACCATGAAGCCGGCCAGTAATCCAGTGGCCCATAATTCAACGATGAGTGTAAATGGAAAAAGCTATGTATATTAAAATGCCTTCCATTTTCGAGTATTTTCTAAATGTGACGGAAAGGTGAAGGATAAAGTAAAATCAATGTTGCCCATCTTTTAAAAAAAATGATTTATTTACAATTTCCGTTACTGCATAAAACGTATTGTAAAAACTAAAATGTAATTTTAATACACACCCAGAGAAAACTTATTCTCAAGTTAAAAAAATTGTTTTTGGCCTCGTTTTCTTGATTCGGTCTGAAAATTTGTTTATATTAAAAAAACATTTGGTTGATCAGAAAAAAGTTTGATTCAAATAATATCTGTTTGAATGAAACAAATTTTTTTGACACTATAGTCTTGTTTACAATTTAGTAACAAGCAATAGAGAAATGCAAGAATTCAAACGTTAGTAAACTTATCAGCACTTAAACTTAACTTCCTTTCACCTATTGACGTAAATCATACTAAACTTCGAGATAAGTTTCACATCGACCATAAATAATCTATTAAATAGTTATGAAAGTGTACGAAAAATCTTGTAACCAAGTTTCCCATTCTGAAAAAAGGCAGTCAATAATGTTATATATACATAGTATTTGAATACAACTACTAAAAATACAAATTCGGAGAACTTAGAAAAAATATACTACTTTTTTAAAAACTTATATTCCATAAAGGAAATACCCTAACCGATCTTCAATTAACTTCAATGTGACTCACTCGCATTTTTCCGTTTACTCACCTAGGAAACAAAGATGTCCTTAGGACGTCCCTGAAACATAGCATGTAGTAATTTATCCACATAATTGTCTTCTGTATTAGGGAAAAAATCTTGAAAACAAAGGAATAACTCAAATATTAAAAAATACGACAAAAGAACTTCGTTTTTCGATATTGCTTTTCTTTAAGTGAGTAATAATAATTGCAAATAATTTTTCGAAATTCAATGTTAAAAAATTATAAGTTTTGCTATGAATAAATAAATATTTAAGAGATGTAGTTTGTTGCAGTTTACGAGGGACAACTTTCGCGTTTCAGTAGTTAAGTAAGAAAATAGATCTATAGACGTTGCACTTTTTAGTGCAGGATTGACTATTTTAACATTGAACACACCCACCCGAAGTATTCTGGAACCGTTAGAGGAGAGACCTATAATTTTCTGCAATCTTTAGGACCGCTGTTTATACTTATATATTAGAATTATTATTCGTTGTATTTTTTCTCTATGATTCGGAACATTTTGCGTAAGTCCAGATAACGTCATTTACGCACTCGGAAAAAAATTTGTTCGATTCAACCAAAATTTAATTGGATCAACCAAGTAAATGCATTGCTATATGTTTAGCTAAAGTTTTGGTTGAATTAAACAAAGTTTTAGTAGACTCAATCAAAAATTTGGTTCAATCAACCAAATTTGTTGATCGATCAAAAAATTTATTGGATTAAACCAAACGTTTACTCAAAACAAATAAATAATTATTTGAATCAACCAAAATTTGTTTGAAATAACTAAATATTTGTGTCTATTTAAAGAAACAGTGTGTTTGATTCAAATAAATTTTGTTTCTGAGTGCTTGTAGTGACCGTTTTAGATGAATATTTTGCGAGTTTAATATTCTAATGAAATTCAAGAGCACGCACTTCTGAAACAATGAAAATGAAAAATGTTGTTGAATCTGCAAGATGGGGAACATATAGTACACATATAAAACGTTTTTAATCCATTTCAAATTTAGAAAATTTGTTTGTTTACACAACTGTTTTTTATTAAAAGATAATTTTTGCATGCAACAGAATATAACAGATCGATATTTGATTAATAATACAGAGAGATAAAGATACTTTTGAATCTATAGCTCGTGATATTGCGATCTGCTAAGATCAGATGCTATTGATTTAAATTGTAAAATAATACATTATTTTAAAACTGAAATCAATAGCATCTGCTATGGCATTTACATAGTATCGCTGTTGAATCAAAAACGGTAAACATTCATTCAGCGCACACTAAACCCAAAAGTATGAAAACGTTATAAACAATTGACAACTGTAGTAGTAATGTAGCAGTAATGTAGTTTTCAATTGAGCGTTCGGATCGAATAACCTGCTGAGCTTTTGAAAACGCGTAAAATTATTGTTCACACGTCTGAGTTTATGAAAATTTTAAAAGTCAAAAATTTAATTTTTTGAAAATATAGTTTTGTAGAGAATAATGAGACGGAACTTTCACCTATTTGCCGTTTCTTCGACCGGTGATTATTTTTAATAATAAAAATTAAAAACTAAACAAATTTTACCCTCAAATTCGATAAGTTTTTAAAATATAAATCATCGTAAGTTGGCCAATTGTTGTTGAAATTATTTGAAACTTGGTATAAACACGAATTATAGTTCAATGATGCCTTCAAAACAATAAAAAAGCTGAAATTCGCCTATTGTTTAATAATATTTAAATGCAAATTAAGGCCGGTCGGTAACAATGTTTTTTTAGTTTCGCCGATAAAAAGTATCGAGGGAAGTTCATAGTTGAAAAAACTTCCAGCGAGGCATTTGTTCCTGACTATTCAAGGAAGATTTCTGGAAATTTTCAGATCGATTCATTGAAAATTAACGGAATTAGGTATTTTATAAAAGCATATGATGCCGCCAACGATAGGTCGATGAGCACTGAGCACTATAAGGTAGCATACACGTCATTCGGCTTTCCATACTCGATTTTACAATGATTATTTAATGGTTATATGTTTAAAATAACGCCGCCCCACCACGAAATATCGAAATAACGAACTGTTATTTGTATAGTTCCTTGTTTAAATGCTTTTATTAATATTATTTCGAAGTACTTCGCATATACTCGAGAAACGCGGTCTATATAGGACGCTAGTAATATTTAATAAATACAAATAGTTAATTTTTACTTTACTTCATAGGTGGAATTTTTTTTATTATATTCTTTTTTTACAAAAAAATAATAAAAAATCGAAAAATATATTCTTTAAAATTCATTAATTTTCAAAATTTACATGTCTACAGAGCCACATTCGATTGCAAGTCTGAAGAATTTTACAGAAATACAGATTAGTATTATTTTTAATCATATTTTATGCTTTCATTATGCTGCAAAATATTTCAAAGAAACTTTTACACTGATAGTTACTTCAGTTATGTTCGGTTGATGACGTCACTTATTAAAAATGAAAATAATAAAATAAAAAAATAAAAAATATACAACGATAGATCTTGAACAAATAAAGTGAGGTTCCGTTTACGATTTTTCCAAATTATTCATATTTTTAAGATAAAAATCAAAAACTCTTTTTTGTTTCTCCGAAAAATCAATGTTTTTCCATTATTTATGAATTCTTGTTCTCTTAATTTTCAACGGAATGATATATACAAGCGAATGATTCAACGGAATGATATATACAACGGAATGATATATACAAGCATACAAGTTTGATAAACATGTAAATGTTGAATTAGAAGTTAATAATATTTTAATTGAAAATAAAAACCATGTTTTCTCTCTTTTTATTCTTCAACTTAGATAATTTTTATAAATGCTTACAATACGGATCGAATAAACATTAGTACGATAAAATATTTGAGAAACTTCATTATTCATTCACACACAAATTATTTTTTACAATCAAAGATTTTTATTTTTTTCACTGTTTTCAAAATATGTAATTAGTTCTGCATTTTTCCTGTTTACAACTGACATATAACATGACACAATTCCCCATATTCGCACAGTGCTTGAAATAATACTGAAAAATTCTACGTTTCTTTGGAACTTACATTCAGTTTTGAATCTCGAATTTACAATGCACTGAATCCCTACGTAATAATTTCCATAATTCTAAAAGGAAAACTTATATTCTATTAGACTTTTTCACACCTGTTTGGCGTTTTTTCTTACATTTTTTTCTGCGTTTTTTCTCACATTTTTCGATGTTTCATTTTGGACAACTTTTTTGCTTTTTTCTATTACGGAATATTTGTTGATCAAATTATTGATAAACTTTTTCCCAACGTCACTTAAATATTTGACTAAAGCTTTGACGTCTTTCAATTTCTCAGTACTTATTCCCACAGAACCAACTAACTGTCCATTCAATAAATCATCGAATGTGATGTTCGATTCAAAGACATGAGTTTTGGGTTTTTCATTATACACTGAAATCGCTGTTGAAATTCGCCTGGGATAGGCCTTCGAGGAAGTATTTTATACATGAGTGTGTGTTAGTTTTGAGGCGAGGGGTCCAAGGGGATGAGGAAAGTTGAACTCGGAGCTCAGCGGTGACGCGCAAGTAGCGTAGCAACAAAGTGCGCAATAGTGACGCAGTAGTCTACGCGTTGAATTCCGTCCGCTCGCATCAGTTAGTTTTCAGTGTTTTGGTTATGCGTTATGTGTAATAATTCATAAATAATAACTAAATCAAACTTAACAGTAAAGTAAACGTCAAATTAAACTTATATTTAAAAAATATTTTTGACTAGTGACAAAAATCAAACAGAAATAGTTTATACGGCCCTGACTTGTTTACGTTTAGAGACCGTTTGATTTAGGCCAAGGCCATTCAGGCAACCCCCGAAGCCGGGCTTAAATCGAGCTTTCAGTGTATTCGTCAAATACGTCAGCCTAGCGATTAGGGCAGTACACTATTTTTACTGCATCTCAAAAAAAAATTGAAAAATTCAAACTGATGGCTAAATTTTTAATTTAAAAAATTTTTTTATTTCATTCAAAAGATTAGGAAAAATTCTATCGAAAATGTTTGGGTCAAAATTTTGTATATGCAATACATAAAAAGTTATTTGCACTCATTACTGGATCGAGTGCGCATGGATAGAGCGCGTCGTTCACGTTTCACTGATTCCCCCCCCTCCCCCCCGAGCGTCCCTTGACCGGCCAACATCGCTCGGGCAATCAGGGTCGCCAGACGTTGTTTACATCATGGCTCTCTGCGCATTTACTTTTGTACGTTCAGAGACTATATACGCGGTCCTGAATTGGATCGAGAACACTCTACCCCCGAGCCCTGCTGTCGATCCAGTGATGAGTGTATATCCGAAATAGAGGCTCTTTGCGCAGAGTACAAAAATTTTAACCCCTTTACCTCGGCGAGTTTTTGATTAAACTGATCAATCTTTTTTCTTTTTGAAGTACCATCTAATAGGACTAAACTTGTTGTAAATTTGAGCCCGATCGGAGAAATTCATTTTTTGGGCTGGGTACACTTGAGAAATAATGCCCCATATAATGATTGATCTTTTATTATAATGTTCAATACAATAATTAATGTTTCCGTTTGATGCTTTATTATATAATTATAATTATATCATCCGTAAGCGACGCGTGTCCGTTTCTATGTTTTGTTTATATGTACCTACGAAGTCCTGCATAAACATGTTTAAGCTGGACGATAATGTTGCCATATGACCTTGGAACGAACTTATTTGACCAAAAAACCGGGCAAAACAAAAATGCAGAACTAACAGTCTAGCGAACTAGCGTCCTGTATAGACCGCGTTTCTCGAGTATATGCGAAGTTCTTCGAAATAATATTAATAACAGCATTTAAATTAGGAACTATATAAATAACAGTTCGTTATTTCGATACTTCGTGGTGAAGGGGCGTTATTTTAAACATATAACCATTAAAAAATCATTGTAAAATCGAGTATAGAAAGCCGGATGACGTGTAGGTTAACCTGATAGTGCTCAGTGCTTACGGAGCTATCGTTGGTGGCATCACATGATTTCTTATAAAATATCTAATTCCATTAATTTTCAATGAATCAGTCTGAAAATTTCCATAAATCTTCCTTGAATAGTGGGGAACAAATGCCTTACTCGAAGTTCTTTCAACTATGAGAACTTTCTTCGATACTTTTTGTCGGCGAATTTCAGCTTTCTTATTGTTTTCAAGGCATCACTGGACTATAATTCATGTTTATACCAAATTTCAAATAATTTCAACAACAATTGGCCAACTTACAATGATTTATATTTTAAAAATTTATTGAATTTGGGGGTAAAATTTGTTTAGTTTTTAATTTTTATTATTAAAAATAATTCCCGGTCGAAAAAACGGCAAATAGATAAAAGTTCCGTCTCATTATTCTCTACAAAACTATGTTTTAAAAAATGAAATTTTTGACTTTTAAAAGTTTTATAAACTCAGACGTGTGGGCAATATTTTTCGCGTTTTCGAGAACTCAGCAGGTTATTCGATCCGGACGTTTAATTATTGTTTGTAACGTTTTGATCCACCTTTGGATGAAAAATGATACTTCTGGATTTAGTGTGCGGCGATGCTATGAATTTCAGAGCATATTATTTGAAATCAATAACACCTGCTTTTGTCAGATCGCAATAGCACGTGCTATAGATTCAAAAGTATTTTTTTTCGCAGTGTACACACATTAATATTGAATTGTTCATTTTGAGTATTAGGTATGTTGAAGACAGATCATAAGTTATAATTATTATTCTCAATTTAATATATTTTATAGGATCTGGATAATATTTAAGTCAGTTATGCTAACATTTCCATTATCTAATTGGAGCACTAAACAACAATGTTCTACGACATTGCTGATAGAAACTTTAGCGATAATGACCCTATCGCTTACATACTATAATCATTAACATAAACTTCGGTGCAGTGTTAATTCCCCCTTCCCTGAACATGTAACTCGGAAGTCGCCACTGTGGGATAAAGTAGCTAGGGCAACCTGGCTAGCTCCCAGGGAATACTGGTTTCTATGACATTAACGGTGCCGAATGAAAAAAAAAATTATAGACGAGTTTCTGACAAGTTGTTTTAAAATTACATTTCTCAGAAAATAATAAGTTCAAGAAACATTCTTCTGATTATAATTATACCAAATTATTAAATTGATTCTACAAAATGTTTACAAGCAGTTTTCCAGATGTGCAGGCTTTTCCAAACAAGAACTCTGTCTCGACTTGACAGACCTGAACGATAAGGCTTTATCTTGAGTGCATGACATAGATTATTTTCTTTAACTTTTCTCAGTAAAAAAAGGGTTGAGAATGAATTCATCTTGAAGGAATAGTTGATTCGGTTTTGCGGGCAATGTGGTTTTACAGAAAGGAAAGTATGAGGTTCGCAAATGACAGGAGTTAGCTGATCGATTGCCCAATCATCGAGGGGTTAAGAAGTTTGCAAAGAAGCAGGATTTTCCTGTGAAATGAGTTTTAAAGTATAATGCATATGCAGGCGTCGTGACGCGATGTTGGGGGTTTCCTGAGTGGTAGGGAATGCAAGAATGATAATAGGAAAACACAGATAAGTAAAAACCAGAATAGGAAGTCGTTATCGTTATCACCCTGATGTTATTTTCGGTTTTGTACGAGCGATGAATGCAAACAATTATAAGCTTGGTAGGTAAATCGAGGATTTGTGCCATTATAAAAAGAAAAGTAAACCATTCATGGAGAAAAAAATCTGTTGAAGGAACAAACGTTATCTGTTAAAATAGGGACAGCAGATTTTTTCTATCATATCTACTGCAGAAATTCCTGTTAAGCTTTCGGATTTTACACTCAGAAAAAGGTTTCTCACATTCAAACCAAATTTTTTTAAATGAGAAATATAATTACATTGCTATGGGGTTAAAAGAACATTTGTTCGATTCAAATATAAAAATATCGCAAATGAAAATCATGCAATCAAAGACAATTGCCAGATAAAATCAAATCATTTTTTTATAGCCAATAAAAGTACATAATGAAATCAGTGAAATTTGCCGAATAAAATGAAATACATTTTTTGTGCCAGAAAGTAAAAATAAAAAAATAAAAAAAATTTTAAAGAAAATTTTGGCAGGCCTGGCCTTTTTACTCTACACTCAGAGAAAACTTATTTTGAAGTTAAAAAATCGTTTTTGATCTCTTTTTCTTGCTTTGATATGAAAATTTGTTTATATTAAAAAAACATGTTTTTGATCAGTAAAAGTTTGTTTGATTAAGAAACAAATTTTTGTTTTGATTTAATTAATATCTGTTTGAATCAAAAATATGCTTTTTTGACCCCATAGCAATGAAATTATATCTTTTTTTTTTAAATTTTGTTTGAATGTAAAATTTTTTTTTTTTGTCAATATGAGAAAAAAATCTGCTGCCTTTATTTTAACAGATGACTACTGTTTTAATAGATTTTTTTCTTCGGGTTCGAGTGGTTTACTTGAATTTTATTGTACAAAGCACTAAGGAATTATAATTATAATTATATTTCAATTATAACTTATAAAGTAAATTGATGAAAGGCTTATTGCTAGATCATTGCGATCTTATCAATAAATTTTGGCGATATTTTATGACCATCTCAATTTTCAACAGCAGTCAAGGGGTTAATCACTACTGTATTCGGGTGTTTACTTGTTCCTGAATTCTTTTGAATTCATCTTGAATTCTTTGAATTCTTTTGAAGTCATCTTGAATTCTTTGAATTTTTTTAAATTTATCTTGTATCTTCGAATGCGTTTGAATTTATTTTGTATTGTTTTGAATTATTGTTATGAATTCTTTGAATTCACATTGAATTCCTTGAATTCGCCTTGAATTTATTGAATTCATCTTGAATTCGTTGAATTCTCCTTGAATTTTTTGAATTTCCCTTGAATTCCTTTCAATTCATCATGTATTCTTTGAATTCATTTTGTATTTTTTGAATTATTCTTATGAATTCACCTTGTATTCTTATTTTGAATTCTTTTTAATTCATTTTGTATTGTTTTGAATGATTTTTATGAATTCTTTGAATTCGCCTTAAATTCTTTTGAATTCATCTTGTATTTTTTTGAATTCATTTTGTACTTTTGGAATTTCATTGAATTCATTTTGTATTTTTTGAATTATTTTTATGAATTTACCTTGTATTTTTATTTTGAATTCTTTTTATTTCACCTTGAACACCACTTTGAATTCTTTGAATTCACCTAGAATTCTTTTGAATTCATTTTGTATTTTTAAAATTATTTTTATGAATTCACCTTGTATTCTTATTTTGAATTCTCCTTAAATTTATCGTATATTCTTTGAATTCTTTTAAATTCATCTTGTATCTTTGAATTCTTTCGAAATCATTTTGTATTTTTTAAAATTATTTTTATGAATCCGCCTTGTATTCTTATTTTGAATTCTTCTTGAATTCATCTTGAATTCTTTTAAATTCATGTTGTGTCTTTGAATTCTTTTGAATTCATTTTGTATTTTTTGAATTCACCTTGTTATCTTATTTTGAATTCTTTCGTATTAACCTTGAATTCTTTTGAATTCACCTTAAATTCTTTTGAATTCATTTTGTTTCTTTGAATTCTTTTATATTCATTTTGTATTATTTTGAACGATTTTGATTAATTCTTTGAATTCGGCTTAAATTCTTTTGAATCCATTTTTTGGATTATTTTGAATTCATTTTGTATTTTTTGAATTATTTTTATGAATTCACTTTGTATTCTTATTTTAAATTCTCCTTGAATTCTTATGAATTCTTTTAAATTCTTTGAATTTTTGAATTCAGGTGCACATCAAAATTGCTATTGGCAAAAAATCTTTGCTATTGGTTAACCCGTCGACAGCAGTACACTTGTTAGTCAAAGAAGAAAAGTAATTAAAATTCAAGAAAGAAGAAACTGAACACTATTATAATATAATTCAGTGTAATAAAGAAAATGAACTCTTTTATTTCACGAAATCTTTTCGTCTTGCTTCAAACTGACAATATTAATCCTCTCAGTGATTTATCTTGAACACCCTTTGTTAATCTCAATCTGAATCTCATTTGAACTGAGTGGCTTGTTTGCGGTCGGTAACCCTTGATCTTCTACCATCCTCAATATTTGCAAACAACCCAACAGATGTCACCACTCTCGCCACGAGAGTTCGACCAATGAGACATGCTCCCCTCTCCCTGCGGACCAATGGCGTTTCGATGTTGGCACACGGTCGGTGATGATCGCAATATGGCTTCCGCCACTGCTAGCAAGTGAGAGTTCTCCTTGAGAGCGCTTAACAACGGACACAATGCTGGATAATTTATTCGTTCGCGAGTTCTAGTGCAAGTTCAGATGATAGTGCGTGTCAGTGATTGATTCTCCTGCCCTTCTGGACCTTCTGGGACTAACGAGAAGGCAGAGAATCTCGTGTGAGGAGAATCTGAGTGAGCGCACGTAGTGCACCTAACGCAAGTGCGACAAAGACAGCAATACACATAGAAAAAGAGACTGTAGTCAGTTGAATTCGCGATATACAAGTGGCTGTGGCGCGAATAGAAATCGCATTGATTGGAAAAAGTGTTGATGTGCCGAAATCACTTGCTGACTGTCAGTTAAGATCCTGTCTATGGTATTCGTTACAGTTCGTCAGTTTCCTCGGTCCTGTGAGCTCGGTGTTGCCCTCTCACCGCTACCACAGACCTAGAGGTGGCCTGAACTAGTGTTGGGCCACGAGAGTGTATTGGTTGGTAACCTGTGTTCATACACACGGCCATCTGTCCGCTCGTACACGCTCCTGATTTCACCTGTGTGCATCTGCATGCATGTGTACGCCCGCGACTACTCTGCAACGTATAGATAGAGCAACGCGCGTTTAAGTGAGCGAGCGACGTTGCCACAATTCTCTCTCTCGTCCCCGAAGCGAGGAGCGGGAGTACGAACGAAACGTCGTTTGAGTTTGAGAGAAAGAATACCGTCGCGCCCGGATTTTGAAGCTGCTGCAGCCAGCAGATTAGAGATTGATGCCATGAGTGAACTCCAGAGAAGCCACAACACGTGACAGGACAAACCTGAGTTCGGGTCCAAAGAAACAGTCATGGGGAGGCCACGGTAAGTCAGTCGCGAGTTAACTTCTCTTTACATGTTTGTCTTCACCTTCTTACTTGTGTATGTCCTGACAGTGTGTGTACATATCTGTGGATTTATAGGTGCTGAGATGTATATGCATGCATATGCACACGGACAGTTGTTTTATATTGTGCGTTTCACATCCTACAGTTAAAGTATTTGTATTGTCAACACTCTTATATTCTGGGATCATACACATCTTCAAGTAAAACATTCAGAGCTACACATATTCATGTCAAACGCTCTCTGTGACACAAATGCAGAGGGAGAGATATATTGAGAGTGAACACACATAGGAATATATGTGTGTGTGTAATATGCTCGGCCACTACTCGCATACAGAGTGAAACACATACCAATGCAGAGAGAGTCAGAGCAAGTGTCAGCTGTGTGTAGGGGTTGCGAGTGGGGTGTAAGTGTGTGCGAGGGGTCTTCGCCCCCCTCCCTAAACGCCTCTGTCATACTCGCACATGCATGCCGACGTGCCTCTTGTCCTTCTTGTGCTCTTTCTACTCTACCTTCGTCGCGAGAGACTTTTCGAACTCACGCTCGATTCGCACTAATCACGGAGTGGCGTCCTCGCCATCCCTATTTTATTCGTCTTTCGTACGCATTCGAGACAGGCCTTGCGCGATTTCGAGTCGATGCGACTGGAACAATCTCACTCACTCCAGATACTTCTGGGTTTATCTCCCGATTCGCGTGGGTGGATAAATTGTAAATCTAAACCTTAACTCTTTAGACTTAAAGTTTTTGAAAAATTCATGTTTTGTAATAGTTACATATCCCAATTTTAATTGCAAAAATTCTGAAAAAATTTACAGGCATTACTGAGTAGAACGGAGTGAAAATGCTGAAATTGATCGGATCTTTTGAGTCTAGTGAAAAAAAGTTGTGATTTGGCATCAGAAAGAAGGGTAAAAAAAATGTTTCAAAAAAAAATTTCTTCTTTTCGGACTTTTGACTTGAAAATTCGAAATTTTGGACATTTTTCCTTAGAGGAGGAATATCTATGGCGAATTTTTTGTACATGTAGTGTTCGATGATGAATAGTAATATAAAATCCAAAATTGAGGAAAAAAATTTTCTCCAACTTACAATTTTTTTAAAATATCAAAAAAGAATGTTCTTTTGAAAAATTACAAAAAAATATTTATTTTTAAAAAGTTGAACACGACAAGCCAGAAATCCCTTTAGCTTGAATCAGAGAATCGCTCCATTTTGTTGGTTTCATGGGGGAAAAAATTTTTCATATTTTTTTTCGCGGTTTGAAAATCGTCCAAGTTGTCATTTTTGAAGTTCTGGTTCTGAGTCGCTTTAAAAGCGGGTGAAGAGCTGCATCATATTCATATACATTATAAATACTCTTCTAACATTTAGAAAAATATTATTTATAAGATTTTTTGCCCCCGCCCCCCTCCTCCTTAAAAGCTGGTGGTTGGGGGTGGCAAAATTTTTCATTCTGTTGTGCTCGAAAGGTCTTCACCAGAGGATAAAGACAACCCTCCTTCAGGGGGGTGGGGCGTCAAAATAAGTCCCTCATATGATACTTATGCTTATTCCTAAGAAGAAATTACTCTGCCATGATTATACCATCATTTTTCAGACCTCCAAGCATGGTGTCCGTAATGTATGAAAATCGCTTCAAAAATGGCAAATTTGACGATTTTCAAACGCGAAAAAAAAATGAAAACATTTTTTTTATGAAACCAACAATATGACGCGATTCTCTGTCATTTACATTTTTAAAAAATTCTAACTAGGAGAATTTTTTTTTTCAATTTTAGATTTTATATTATTATTCATCATAGAAAACTACATGTACAAAAAATTCGCCATAAATATCCCTCCCATAGGAAAGATGTCCAAAATTTCGAATTTTTAAGTCCAAATTCCGAACATAAGAAATTTTTTTGTTTGAAAATTTCTTTTGCTCCTGATTTTTTTACTAGGCTCAAAAGATTCGATCAATTTGAGTATTTTCACTCCGCTCTATTACTGAGTCCTAAGAAATGTTTTCCGAAAAGAAATTCATTTAAAAGTTAATTTATGTAGCTGTAAAAATTCAAAAAGTAAATTTTTCAAAAATGTACATACGGAAAAACATGTACCAGTTGAAAAAAATGATTTTTGTAACACGTGTACGGAATGTACGAATTTCCACGTATGTACATATGTTTAACGTACGGAAAGTTGACAATTATGAAACGACGTGGGAAAGTGTTTTGAATATGCTTGTATACTTTTTTTATGCTTTTGTAAGGGAACTGGTTCATTGTTTTTTTTGCTTGTCACTTTTGGCACAAAGTCGGGTTGCGAACCTGACACCCAACCGCCCTTAAGTTATTTTGCACATAACTATCTACGCCTTTTTTGTAATATAATAATATAAACGTTTAGGAATGTACAAAAATTCCTTATTCCTTGCTATTTAAACTCCCAAAGTTTCAACTTGATATCTCATTTCGTGTGGACGTGAATTGGGTGAAAAAAAAGCAGGGAAAAAATTTTGAGGTTGGTACGACATGCCCTTAATTTATTTTTTAATCATTTCAAAATAAATATTTGAATATGGTTGACAAATTTGTATCGCTGTTTAAAAAAATGTTAATTTATTTTATTTGCAATGTTCTGTTCACTCATTATTTCATCAAGTTTAATCAGATTTAAAATACGTTTCCAGTACTTTTTTAAAAGTTAAACAATAAATTAATTTCTGTGCTGTAACCGTAAAATTTTCAAAGTTATTATTAAAAAATTATTTTTGATTCTTTTTTCAGTTAGGAAGGAAATATCTCATAGTTAGTTAAGGATGCTCGACCCCTCTAAAAAATGGTTTATAGAAGCAGGAAAAAAGAACCAAAGTTAATTGCAATGCATTTTGGAAGAAGCAGTAAATACATTTCTTGGAAAAATTTTGTTTAGGTAAGAATTATTTGTTTAATAATCGTTATTTCACATTTTATGTTTTTTTCTTTAATCTTACTAAACATTCGTAATTTTCATCCAATTTGAATGAACAATAGCAATAGTTCTTTTTGTACATAGGAATATTTTCTACAATTTTCGTTGAATTTTATTAAAAATAATTTGTTTAGTTAATAATTTAGTTTAATAATAGTTTAATAACTTGTTTGTTAATTTGTTTATAGACTGTACAAAATTTGTTTATTCAACAAATCACAAAAAAATTATTTTGAATAAAATTCAATGAAGAGAAGTGTAGAGAATGTTTTAATGAACAAAATGAGCTATTGCTCTTTAAGATTGCATAAAAATTTCGAATGTTTAGTAAGATAAAAGAAAAAACCCAAAATTCCAAATAATTATTAAAAGCAAATTATTTTAACTCAAGCTAAGTTTTTCTAAGAAATGTATTGCTGCCTCTTTCAAAATGCATTGAAATTAATTTTAGTTCTTTTTTTCTGCATCTATCTTTTTTTTTAAATCCCCTTTTGCGAAAATATATCCCCCTATTTCCCCGTGAAAGGGTAAAGGAACCAAAGTTGTTAAAGAAAAAACTCTATTGGAACTTCGGGCCCAGATTGCTTTGGAAGATTATATAATTTGAACATGATATGTGAAGGACCCAGGAAAAAAAATTTGTAACAATCTAGAAAATTTAGTACCTGGAACCTAGACCATCAGAGAACATTATTTTATATCTGCAATAGGTATTTAATCACTATCGCAGGTGTAAAGTTTTACTATGTTAAGTATAACAAATCCCTGATTCAAGTATATTGTTGTTTCTCTGGCCCAGATATTAAATTTATACCTGGTTTAATTACAGACTTTTTTCCGTGCATGAAATGATACATGAATATAAAGCACAAAAAGCATGAAATGATACATGAAACATGATACAATTAAGAAGGAATATTGGTGCTGTACAATTCAGAGAATAAATAACAATAGTTAGAAATATAATTTATTAAGGAAATGATGACGACAGAAAATCTCATAGTATCACTTTTCGATCACTTTAATCGGCAGTAAAATGAGAAATAGAAAAACAAAAGATTGGAAATAGAAAAAATTATCCACTTCAGATCAAAATAATAAAATAATATCGCTGCAGATTAAAATATTGTTCCACGATTTATTCTGAATTGAACTCTAAATCTGAATTAATTATTTTTTACTAATGAAATAGCGCCGATTCTTTCACCTATTGATTTACTAACCATTTCTACTAATTTTTAGTCAATACTAATTTACAGTCAGATCACAACCAATTCAGTTAGTAGAAAAATTTACTTCTGGAGTCAAATTCAGTACTATGACTAAAGTGAATTAGTAGTATTTCACTGTGAATTAGATGTTCTTGAAGTTCTGAACGTTCAGATGAACGAAATTTTTTTTCTTAACTCAAAGTTATCTTGAAATATTGTTTTA
>JBAGKK010149528.1:0-24105 GCA_037177015.1 Euceroptres primus | reverse complement strand
CCCCCCCCCCCCCCCCTCCCCCCCCCCAAATTTTACACAAATCGAATACCTTCTCTGATGAGAATGTAATTACTCGTTTTGGGCATTTTGTCATGTCCGGAATAGTCTAGTGGAAAACTATTCTAAATTTGAGGTCAAAATATTAATAAATTTGAGTTTCGAAGCGAGATGAAGTCAAAATTCATGACAAATTTTTTTTTACAAAAATACAGTTTTTTTCGTTTATTACAAAAACGGTAAAAGACACAACTTTTTTAAACAAGAAAAAAAGATTCGTCATAAAATTCCCTATAAGAATGCAGTTTTAAAATTTTCATTTTTGACAAATATTTTTCAGGTATCAGGGGCCAACCGGAACGACCAGCTGAATTTTATTTGCCCTTATACTATCCAAAAGCTCAATTGGTCAACTTACGATGATTTGTATTTTAAAAACTGATTGAATTTGCGGGGGTAAAATTTGTTTAGTTTCTCATTTGTATTATTCAAAACAATCACCGGACGAAAAAACGGCAAATAAAGAAAAGTTCCGTCTCATTATTCTTTACAAGACTATACACTCATCGCTGGATTTTGGGCCACTGGATTTCGAGCCGGCTTCATGGTCGTTAACGCTGGACTGCTTCTGTCCCCCGCCCTTGAGCGCCCCGCGACGGCGCCATATAGCTCGGGCAGTCAGGGCCGCGAAGTTGTTTACATTGCGACTCTGCGCATTTACTTTTGTAGGTTCAGAGACTATATATGCGATCCTGAGTGTTGAGATGAGAGTGCTTGCTCGTTGCTTTAAATCCGGTTCAAACTGGATTTTAATAGTACTGAATGTAAGGCCGTCTACCCCCGAGCCCGGCCTGAAATCCAGCGATGAGTGTATTTTAAAAAAAATTAAATTTTCGACTTTTGAAATTTTCATAAACTCAGACGTGAGGACAATACTTTTTCGCGTTTTCGAGATCTCAGCGAGTTATTCGATCCGGATGCTCAATTTACACTTCATTTACTAAAAGTTGGTTTCAGTGGGGCTCGGCTTATTGCAAGATACACCAATGGTTCCCTCGCAACAAGTTACAAGCCCGTGCCTTAGGCACATTTATTCGTAACAGTCCTGACACTCTCACGAAGAGTTTCTGCAACTGTTGGTTTTATCTAGTCGCCGGTTTCGGCAGCAACCAACTCGATAAATCGATGCTGCCCCTTATTTTTGGACACTTTCCGGCAGGCGCAGCGGCCAAACAAATCATTCATTATAGTCAGCTTATTTTATCTGGTAGGTTTCTAATTTACTTAGCAGATTTCTAAGAATCGATTTGATTCTTTGCGGAAATTAATTTATGAATTTTTGATTTCAGAATCCTTTAGAAAATTCGATTATGGACTCTCTAAGAACTTACTTCTCTACGGAAGCACTCAGCCTCCAAAATACGATTTGGAGCGAGTAAAGGTTCCGATTTATGTCTTTTTCAGCGAAAATGATTCCCTTACGCATCCAACGGTGAGTCGAATTAATGAATTTTTAATTTATAGTTCAGAAAAATTATAAATCTAATTTTTAACTCTAAGCCCCATTTTTCAGGACGTTCAAAAGCTCGTCGAAAAACTTCCCAACGTCATCGCGATACACAAAATAGAGTACAACAAATTTAACCACATTGACTATCTCTGGGGAAGAGACTCTAAAACCCTTCTCTACAATTATATTGTCAATGTGCTCAAAAACGCTTAAGTCTTTTCGAAAATCATTTAAAGACTGAAGACATTTTCTGAGAAAAAGAAGAAAAAAGTTGGAAAAAACCAAGTACTCAAGGCTGACGTCAATCGGTGTTTTCATCGAGACTGTAATATGAAAATTAAAAGGCGATAGTTTTTATACATATGTGACCAATTACTAAGATTATAAAAAAGATTGAATGAAGAAAAGAGATCGTCAATTAAAAGTCTCGATTTTATTTATTTTTTATTTTTCTGGAATTTTTTCGAAGAGAACATTTTCAATTTGGCTCAAATGAGATATGTGTGTGTGTGTATGCGATTGTGGGCGGACGAATGTGTGAAAAGAAAAAGTCTGGTTCTTGGTTTGTGATTTTATTATATATAAAAATCAGCGACTTTGTTTAGTACCTGTATTAGTATGATTTCCTTAGTCAAAACTGTTCCGAATGTTTTATTGTATTTATTTAGAGTCGCTTTATTAAAGAGATTTTAGACCAATTTAGGGTTTATTACATTTTATATTGTATTTTAATAAAATAATTTTCTATTGAAAGTAAGGAGCATCCTAATTTTGACAATATTTGAATTTTCCCGCAATTAATTTATTAGTTTATAATTTCACCACAGGCGCTGCAGGTCACGTCGCCATTTTAAATTTTTTATCATTTCCACCATATCTCGTGTTTTATTGGCTTTGATAATTCCCATCGCCCAATTCAGATCAACATCCAAGGGAAAATAATCTTTGATTCGTCGACTTTCCCCAATCAAGAGCCAGACCGGTCTCAGAACTTTTTAAGAAAATCCAAAAAAAAAGGAAGTGACAGTAGGTCGATTCTCGCGGGGAGAGGCTGTTCCGAAAAATAATTTGACGTTTATTGCGGTGGAATTCGCGATTTTACGATGAATTGATCGCTTGGAGTTCCGAGAACTACATTCACCGTTTTTCTCACTGAAAAAGTTTCGCGTTTTTATATTAAACTGAATAAACTAGAATCATGGAGGACGATCTGCCAACAGAATACGACGTGATCGTCGTAGGAACAGGTATTGATTTTTATCAGGAAGAATGAAAGAAATATAAGTGATCTGCAGAGAGTGAACGTTTTAGAAAACGTTTTTCTTCACTTATTTTTTGAGTTTTATGGAAATTGCGTGTTTTACCGATTTTTGACAGGTATGACGGAGTCGATCGTCGCCGCAGCTGCCAGCAGAATCGGCAAAAAAGTTCTCCACCTCGATAGGTAATTATAGATGTGTATTATTTATTTATTTAGTCTAGATGGTTTTAATTTAGATTTCAAATATTTTAGGTCTTGTGATTTAATTTTTTAAACAGATTTTTTGTAGTGTAGTTGTAAAGTTTAAATTTAAAGTTATAAAGGTTGGATGATAGAGTTTTTTATGAGATTGTCGGCATAGCGACAGGAATGGATATTTGAGACCCCCTTAACGTATTGTTTATAATTTTAGTTTTGCTACAGGTCAGGGAATTCTGAAAAGTCGGACAATTACAAAATGGTCAGGAAAAGTCAGGGAAAACCTGAAAAGAGTCAGGGAATTTTTTTGGTTCAACAAATTGTAATTATAGCTTAGTCATTATAATCGTAACTCAACAATAATATTAGGTATAATTAACGGTCAGGGAAAATGAAAAATTTGTCAGAGAAAAATCGGTGAAAATCTGGGAATTTTGAAATTAGGACTTTGTAGCAACCCTGAATTTGTTTACAACTTTTTTAGAATTTGTTTACAATTTGTTTATGACTTGTTTATTTATTTAGAAATCTATGGGCTTCAGCCCTTAGTTTCATAATTGTTTGTTTACAATTTGTTTATAATTTGTTTACAATTTGCTTATAATTTGTTTACAATTTGTTTACAATTTTGGGGTTGCTACAGGTCAGGGAATTCTGGAAGGTTAGAAAATTACAAAATGGTCAGGGAAAGTCAGGGAAAACCTGTAAAGAGTTATGGAATTTTTTGATTCAACAAATTGTAATGGTTACTCAATCGTTATAATTGTAATTCAACAATTATAATTTTATAATTATCCAATTATAATATTGCAAAATAATATTATATAGTATAATTATAATTATAACGGTCAGAGAAAATGAAACATTTGTCACTTGTCATAGAAAAGTCAGTGAAAATCTGGGAATTTTGAAATTGGGATTTTGTAGCAACCATGAATTTGTTTACAATTTGTTTATAATTTGTTTACGATTTGTTTATTTATTTAGAAATCTACGGACTTTAGCCCAGAGTTACATAATAATTTGTTTACAATTTGTTTAAAATTTGTTCACAATTTTTTTATATTTGTTTACAATTTGTTTATAATCTATTTACAATTTTAGGGTTGGTACAGATCAGGGAATTCTGGAAAGTCAGGCAATTATAAAATGGTCAGGGAAAGTCAGGGAAAGCCTGTAAAGAGTCATGGAATTTTTTTGATTCATCAAATTGTAATTGTAACTCAATCGTTATAATTGTAATTCTACAATTATAATTTTATAATAATATAATTATAATATTAAAAAATAATATTATTTACGTATAATTATAATTATAACGGTCAGAGAAAATGAAACATTTGTCACTTGTCATAGAAAAGTCAGTGGAAATCTGGGAATTTTGAAGTTGGGATTTTGTGGCAACCCTGAGTTTGTTTACAACTTGTTTATAATTTGTTTACAATTTGTTTACGATTTATTTATTTATTTAGAAATCTACGGGTTTTATCTCTGTGTTACATAATAATTTGTTTATTATTTGTTTATAATTTATTTATAATTTTGGGGTTTCTACAGATCAGGGAATTCTGGAATGTCAGGCAATTTAAAAATGGTCAGAAAAAGTCAGGGAAAACCTGAAAAGAGTCAGGGAATTTTTCTTGATTTAACAAATTGTAATTATAACTCAATCGTCATAATTTTAGTTCAGCAATTATAATTTTATAATAATATAATTATAATATTACAAAATAGTAACATTAAAATTGCCCCACCTGCTTTTTCGCATTAGAAAGCCTAATAATTTCTTTTTTTTTTAATTTTTCATTGTTATACTACTTATAAGGTACAAAATTTCAATTTTAAATTTTTCTGGTTCGAATTAGTTCTTTTAGAAAGCTAAATTTTAGATTTAGATCAGATTCTAATACAAATTAATTTTCCAATATTTAGCTCTTTTAGAAAGCTAAATTTTAGATTTAGCTAGATTCCATTATCCAATCAGATTCCAATACAAATCAATTTTCTAGTAACGAATACTATGGAGGCTTATGGGCGACCTTCAACTTCGATGGCCTCCAAAAATGGATAGAAGACTTAAACGCCAATAAAACTGAAAAGAAGGATAGTGATCCGGCAGTAGAGTCTGGGGAAGGTTTTTTAAAAGCGAGTAATCAATATTCAACTGTGGAAAATATCGAAGAGACATGGTACATCGTTGAGTAAGTCAAACGATATTTAATACTTTTCATTCTTTATTCTCTGAAAAAATAAACGAATGTTTTAATTTTTTAAAAAATTAACAGTGATGCAGATCTCCCGGAACGTTCTTCGAAAGACACGCAGACTGAAGGTTCCGGTGATGCTCCTGCAGAAGGTGCCGAAAAGTCTGACGAAGACAAGGTCGAGAAGAAAGAAGTCAAACATTGGAGCACGGATCGAATCAAAAAGGAATACAGGAGATTCAATATCGATCTGGCACCAAAGGTATGATCTAAATTTAATTTTAAACCCAAAACAAAATAATAATAATTTCTTTTTCAGCTGCTCTACGCTCGTGGGGATCTCGTAGAACTATTAATATCGAGTAACATCGCTCGATACGCAGAATTCCGAGCAGTTTCTCGAGTAGCAACCTTCATGGAAGGAAAACTCGTGCAAGTTCCCTGCTCTCGTGCCGATGTTTTCGCAAATAAAACTGTCAGCGTCATCGAGAAAAGGATGTTGATGAAGTTACTCACATCTTGCATGGAACAAGGGGCCGACAGTCCCGAATTTGATGGTCAGTGATTTTCCTTATCACTTTCCTTTTTGCATTTTAATTCGAATCACAAGTTTTTGATCATTTTCCAAAATTCAAATTAAAGAGACTTTGTTTCTTCTCCAAACCACAACTGCGTTTTTAATTAATATTCTCTCTGCGTTCGAAAGAGACCTTAAAAGGAAAACAATACGATCCTGAAATGTTAGCGGTTCTCATTCACGATTTAATATTGACATTCTTTTGATCTACAGGATACCGCGACAAGACGTTCATAGAGTACCTAAATACGAAAAACCTGACGCCGATTGTTAAGCATTACGTGGTGCAAGCAATCGCGATGGCCACCGACAAAACCTCCTGCAGGGACGGTGTTAACCGCACGAAACATTTCCTGAATAGTCTCGGAAGATACGGCAATACCCCGTTTTTGTGGCCGATGTACGGAAGTGGAGAACTTCCTCAGTGCTTCTGCAGGTTAATTAGAAATTTAGTCTAATTACTTCTGCCTCAAAATACCAGGATTTTTCGTCAACTAAAATTCACTTCTATTTCCAGATTATGTGCAGTTTTTGGTGGAGTCTACTGTCTGAAAAGACAACTCGACGGTCTCGTTGTCGCCGAAGATAAATGCAAGGCGATAATAACCGGGAAACAACGACTCTCTCTCGAACATTTGGTCGTGGGACAAGGTCATTTGCCTCCGGAAATCGTAGCCTCAACCGGCGAGCAGCAAATTTCTCGTGGCATTTTCATTACCGATAAATCGATGATGCTAGGGGAAAAGGAGAATCTCACTCTACTTTATTATCCGCCAGAAGAGGCGGGACAAGAGGCCGTGACGCTGATTGAATTAGGACCTTCGACAAACGCCTGCCCTCAAGGACTTTGTACGTGCTTTAATATAAGTTTCTAAGTAGTATAAACGTGATTAATCGATGGTCGATTGAGGCTTAAGGTTTAACGACCTCTTTATTATTCTAGACATGCTGCACATGACTTGCAAGCGAACAAAGACTGCGAAAGAGGACCTCGAATATGTCGTCAAGAAGTTCCTGAAAGTCGGGGCTGTGGAACCCTATGTGAGTCGCAGTCCCACGGATTCGCACACACAGACAGTTTCTCCTGAAAAAAGACACCTTCCGGTACTTCTTGATTTCTAAATGTAGAATTAAATTTTCAATGTTCAAGATAAGAGTTCTTGAATCTTTGTCAATGATTTTAGGAGGGAGACAAAGCAACGAAGGACATTGAAGATCTGAAACCTCATGTTTTCTGGTCCCTCTATTTAAATCTGCCGGCTTCAGACATTAAATTGAGTAACTCTGCTCCAAGCAACGTTCATCTTTGCTCGGGACCCGATTTAGACCTCGATTTCGACTTCGCAGTCAATCAAGTACTTATTAAAAAGATTTACTCTTTACTTATTTATTTAAACGGGGTGTCTAGCGTTTCTTCTTTAAAAAACTCCAGGACTTTTCCAGGTTTTCCAGGTCAAAAAATAAATTTTTCCAGATATAATTTTTTAATTAATACCATAAACTTTAATGGAAAGAATTTGTTTTTCTTGAATCTGTACGATAGAAGTAATTTACACAACTAAATGAACCGTCTGAAATGTTAATACGCGATTTTTTAAATAATTGAGTTTAGATAACTATATCTGATTATCTGTATAGGTTCAAAAAACTATTCTTTGTTTAAGGATGTTCACCCCTTATCGTACCTAAAATTATTAAAATTTGAGTTAAAATTACAATATAACAAAAATGGTTAAAATTACAATATAAAATCAAAGAAAATTACTATATTGTTAAATACAACAAATTTTAAAAGAGAAATGAATGTTCGACATAGAAAAACATAGTTGAATATGAAATTGTTTATTTAATATTAGTTATTTGAGATTTCTTTTCGCTGTAGAAAAAAAATCGTAATTCTGATTGTATCTTCATCATAGATAATGTATTTTGTTCTTTAAAATATTATCCACAATTCCATTAGGATTAATTTCATTAAAAATAAGCTTGCTAGGTAGGTAGCTAGTTAGATAAAATATTAATTAATTAACCATTTGTTTTATGTCAATTTGACTGTCTTTTAATAAGAACCACCCAAATTGAATTGTAGAAGCCGAATTCATTTCAAATCGGCAGGCTGTGCATGTTTAAGTCACAGAATCGTTTCCGGACGAAATATGTTTTTTTCAAAGGATTTTAGACGACACGTATTTGATCGATTTAATGAAACAATTTTTTGGACAAAGTTATGAGTAATAGAGCTTTTAAAGCTGGTGACGCATTTTATCAAAAATTAGTCAAAATTTTTCTTAAAGTGTTGTAGTTTCCAAAGTAATATAGATATTTGACTTTCTCTTTTTGATTCTGAGATAGATAGATTTTTTCGTTTTTTTTTCGGAATTTGTCGGAAAATTTCAAAAAATTTCAAAATTGACAAAATGACGGCGATTTTTCTGGAAATTTAATTTCCTCAAAACCCCCAGCTTTTTTATTTTTCTTAATTTTTTTCTAAGTTTCAATTTTCTCAAAACTCCCAGCGCTTTTATTGTTCTTAATTTTTTTCTAAGTTGGTACTAATATAGTGAATATATTCTAAAGGAGTTTATCTTGTGCCCTCTTAAAAGGATTTAAAGAAAATTCTGTTGACACTTTTTTCTACCTTGCGTTTTATTCGAAATTTTTACTAAAATATAAATGAAATCGGTAAAAAATGTATTTCACTGAAAATAAAACTATTTTATGAAGTCATCAAAAATAAAAGAGGATGGAAATCAAAAAGCTTTAATTTTTTTCTTGAGAATACGTGTATTTTCAAAGATACTCAAAATACTATAAATTTTGAAATTTTTTTAAAATGTTGCATAAGTTATTTTTCTTTATTCTTTCACAAAAATGTCTTGACAATCGTATTTAGCTGTCTATGCCTTGAATTTAAGCATAACATAGAATTATTTCCTTATAGTGTTGTAGTGTTGATCAGGGTAGATATAATTTGATGTTTTATTTCAAATGAAGAAATATTGTTGATTACTGGTCCAATAATCAACAGTAATCAACAATATTTCTTCATTTGAAATAAAACATTTAAAAAAATAGAATTATTGTCAGGGAAACACAATTTTTACCGATTTCATTTATATTTTAATAAAAATTTCGAATAAAGCGTAAGATAGAAGAAAGTGTCAAGAGATTTTCTTATGTCTTTTTAAGGCGAATAACTTTTATCTTTTGACTTTTTTTGTCGCTCGTCTTATTTTGGCAAAAAATGCAAATTTTCATTTGTTAGAAAGAAAAAATTTCTTTCTCCTTTCTAAGGCGCGGGCACAAGAAAAACTCTTTTGGGATATATTCACCATATTAGTACCAACTTAGAAAAAATAAAGAAAAATATAAACGCTGGAGTTTTTGAGCACATTGAGTTTCAAAAATTTTAGAGAAAAAAAGAATAATAGAAAAGAGAAAGTCGAATACCTACCTATATTACTTTGGAAACTACAACACTTTAACAAAAATTTGAACTAATTTTTGATAAACTGCGTCACCAGCTTTAAAAATTCAAATACTCATAACTTTGGCTTGAGCATGCACAGTCTGCTCGATTTGAAATGAATTCGGCTTAGATAATATTCTAAAAATCAAAATAAGCTATCAATGATGAAGAATGAATAGAAATTACGATTTTTTCTCAAGCAAAAGAGAAAGTACGAAATCTCAAATAAGCTGAATCGCAATTAGATTTCTATTTCAAAATTTGTTACACTCAATAATGTGGTTATTTTCCTCGATTTTACAAACTATTTCAAAATCTTTACAAATTTGAGGCACGATAAGGAGTGAACATCCTTAAGGGAATAATTTCTAAAAAAAAAATAGTAGTTTTCTACTAATGAAATAGTGTAAAGTCGTTTATCGATTGCTTTAGCAAGCATTTCTACTAATCTTTTTTTAAAAACTACAATTTTACAGTAGAAAAATTACAAATTCACTTAGTATCCCCAACTAAATGAATTAGTAATGAATCAGTAGTTTTCTACAGAAGCTTACTAAAGCAATTGATAAATTTGTAGAAAACTACTAATAATTATTAGAAATGCTTACTAATTATCTGTATAAAACTACTAATTATTAGTAGAAATTATTAGAATTGTTAGTCTTCCACCAATTGAATTAGTAAGCATTTAATGAAATAATGCTCTTTAAATCTGAATTAGTATATTGATGAAATAACGAAAAGTCTTCTACCAATTGAATTAGTAAGCATTTCTACTAATAATTAGTAGAAAATTACTAATTATTAGTAGAAATTCTTACTAATTTAACTAGTGGAAGACTTCTCATTATTTTGTTAATAGTTCTTGACTAATTCAGATTTAGAGAGCATTATTTCATTTGAAGAAAACTACTAATTCTAAAGTAGAAGAATTCCAGGTCTATGATTGAAATTCAAGGACTTTTCCAGGTTTTCAAGGATTTCCAGGACGCTAGACACTAGGGTGGGTCAAAAATTTTCTTTTTAGTTTTTCGATCAGGATAGGAAAAATCTTATTCTGTATATAAAAATAGATTTATGTGATTTTTTACAGATTTTTAAAACGATATCTTCCGTTAGCAGAAATGATTTGAAGTTTGAAGTTTTTTTTAGAAAATTGGTAAAAGTAATTTACAGTATGGAAAACGTCAACTTTACATTTTATTATTTCCATACGAAAATAATTTATAAATATAGTGGGAAAGTTAGATCGAGACAAATACTCGTACAACTCGTACGTAATTGTATAAACTATATTGCACTTCCAAGTCCAATCTTTCTTGTGGTGAAAAATAAAGAAAATTGTCTTACAACTTTCCTACTATTTATGAATTATTTTCGTATGGAAATAGTTAAATGTAAAGGTGACGTTTTCCATTCTGTAAATTACTTTTCTCAATTTTCTAAAAAGTACAACTTTTAGTGAATACTCTAAGGGTATATAGTATCTCCTACTTGGTTCTATTTTGTTATGGAAAAACAATTATTACTGATAATTTATAATCAATAATAATGATTATTTATTATTAAACAAGTATTAATAGCGTTGTTTTGCAGCAAAGTATAAAAGCAGAATGGAAGAAACATCATGTTAGAATAAAATACCTTAGCTAAACGGGAATGAATCCATAGCCGTAACCATATAAATAGAAGGGTTAAACTAAATGGCCCACCCGACGAATAAGAGTCTGAACTTCTGCAAAGGAGTTAGTATAGTCTTGTATTATTATTTTTTTTTTGAGAAAGGTGCCAAAAATTACATATGCGTGGACCGAATCCATTTCAAATCAGGCAGGTTCTACACTTGAAGTCGCAGAATCTCTCGGGAACAAAATACGTATGTTGTTTTTTAGAGGAAATTAGGCCATACATATTTTTGCAATTTGTTAAAAAAAATTTATCTAAAGTTATGAGTATTTGAATTTTTTGCTTTGTTTTTCAAAAAAACCCAAATTTTTTTCTTTAAACTTCTATAACTTTTGACCTAATTAAGATATTTAAGATTTCTTCCCAGATTCTGGTAGCGTTTATCGTCTTCTTTCAAAATCCGCAGAAAATTTAAAAAATGTTAAAAATTAACAAAATGGCGGTGGTTTTTCTAAAAATATTTATAGTCGATTTTCTCAAAAAACCCACACTTATATTTTTTGCCCACTTTTTGTTGAATTTATACTATCATAGGGAAGATATCTTGTTAGTTTTATGCGGGCTAAATAACTTTTGTGGCCAGGAGAATTTTTTTTTCATAAAATCTCATTTTCGCATTTTTTCTCGAAAACAACTACAGATATGAAAAAATGTTAAGAAAATAGTTTGCACAGTTAAAAAAATTCTACAATAAGTTCCTTTACTTATTTATGATAGCTTGCACCATTTCTGAAAAAAATAAAAAAATTCAATTTTCATGCACAAAAAAATTTTCTTGACTCCTGGTTTATGAAAATATCCACCTTGTTATTTTGTTAATTATTTTTTTTAAATGTACGTTTATATAAAGAAGACGTCCTGTGAGTTTTACATGGGCTAAACAATTTTATGGCCAGAAAATTATTTTTCATAAAATCGAATTTTCAAATTTTTTGCTGAAACAATTTAAGTTAGAAAAAATAATGTCAAGACAAGAAATTGTTTGCCTAAAAAGTTTTCGACGAATGAAAACACGAGAGTGGAAACGTGGGCCCAGGTGTTATTTATTTTTTTTAAACTGCGATTCAAACGAAGTTTTTGTACATTATTGAAAAATATCAGGGTGCATTCACCCTGATATTGATATAAAATGATATTGAATATAAAAACTTTTTAGGCAAACAATTTTTAGTCTTGACACTATTTTTGTAACTTAAATCGTTTCAGCAAAAAATTTGAAAATCCGATTTTATGGAAAATAATTTTCTGGACATAAAAATTGTTTAGCCCACGTAAAATTCACAGGAAGTTTTCTTTAGATAAACGTAAATTTTTTAAAACTATTTAACAAAATATGGGTATAGGTATTTATAGGTATTTATTTATTTATTTTATTTATGCGTATTTCCATAAACCAGGAGTCAAGAAAATTTTTTTGTGCATGAAAACTGAATTTTTTTATTTTTCTCGGAAATTGTGCAGGATATCATAAATGAGTAAAAGAACTTTTTGTAGAACTTTTTTAATTGTGCAAACTATTTTCCTAACATTTTTTCGTATCTGAAGTTGTTTTCGAGAAAAATGCGCAAATTCGATTTTATGAAACAAAATTCTCCTGGCCACAAAAGTTATTTAGCCCGCATTAAACTCACAAGATGCCTTCTCTACGATAGTAGAAATTCAACAAAAAATTGTCAAAAAATATAAGTGTGGGTTCTTTGAGAAAATCGACTATAGATATTTTCAGAAAAACTGCCGCCATTTTGTTAATTTTGAACATTTTCTAAATTTCCTGGCGGATTTCGAAAGAAGGCGATAAACGCTACCAGAATCTGGGAAGTAATCTTGAATATCTCAATTAGGTCAAAAGTTACAGAAGTTTAAAAAAAAATGGGTTTTTTTTTTTAAAAACAAAGCAAAAAATTCAAATACCCATAACTTCGTAGAAAATTTTTTTTCACAAATTGCAAAAAATCGCCTAATTTACTCTAAAAAAAAAAACAACATATTTTGTCCCCGAGAGATTCTGCGACTTCAAGTGTAGAACCTGCCTGATTTGAAATGGATTCGGTCCGTGGATTGTTACTCTTCTATGGATTTTAGCGAAGAAAGGTAGGGAGAGGAAAGAAGGTAGACAAAATTTTGAGAATTTTGGAATAAAAAATGATGTCCTAGCACCAATCCTTTCCGAGATACAGCGTTTCGGAAAACCCTGTTTTTTTCGATTTTTTCCCAAAAATCGCGAGCTACAATCTCTCAAAGATGATACCTTTTTGCCTGTTTTTATGACCAAAAAACATGGGTTTAATTTTTTTGAACTAGAGCTTTGCCTAATAAATCTACGTTTATGCGGCCAGAGGATAACTAAAAGTACATAAAATTCCACGTAAATTGAAAAAAACAATGTTCTATCTTTATAAACGTCGGACTTATGAATTTTTGAAACTTTGTGTTTTTTCACTGTTTTTCTCAAAAAATGGAAAACATGTTTTCTTGATTATTTCTGCAATCCTGACGTGAAAATTACATAAGGATAAATGAAAGAGGACTCAATTCTGAGAAATTTAAAAAAAAACGTGGTTCTAACTTAAATAGGTCAAAAGTTATGACCTCTCAAAGTTGACTTTTGTGAGTCAAACGTACTGAAAAATGTAATGTCAGTAATGTTTTGACTAATACAATAAAATATAATGCACTGAATTATTAATAATGATCAATTAAACATTTCTTATGAATAAAGTAATAATTGTTTTAATTAATTAATTTTTTTACAAAATAATCCTTAATTTTTTGCACATTTTTCATTCTTTTTTTCACAGGAATTAATTTAGAATGGTTTATTCGTCACTTTTCATGAGTAATAACACATATTTATAAACAAATAAATGTTATTAAAAATTGGATTTACACTTTTTCAGCACTTACGACTACTTTTGTCTCCTAAATTAATTGAAAGTAGGTAACCCAGATAGCACAACAGTTTACAGCAAACTTGCCTAAAGTTTTCTAGTTTGAGGGAAACTTTCGAAGTAATATTGAGGAAATCTGGCATCGCAATATTTAGGTAAGGTTCAAGGAGCGCTCATATGTGTGTGTATATATATATATTAGTGAATTAGAAGGCCATTTTCACTTTTTTCATAAAAGTATCAATTAACACTACGATATTTAAATACTTGTTTTTTACTGGCCTTCTAATTCACTATAATTATATAAATTTTCGGGACTATTATATATATATATATATATATATATATAATACAGCGCTCCCTGAACTTTACCTAAATATTGCGATGCAAGATTTCCTCAATATTACTTCGAAAGTTTCCCTCAGACTGGCGAGGAAAGTTTTCCTCAAAATAACGATGCAAGTTTCTCTCAAGCTTGCCTCGCAAGGTTGCCGTAAGGCGGACGTATTCTTACTTGCGGAAAACTTGCCTAAACTTTGCGATGCAAGCTTCTGAACCATGCACCGTAAACTTTAGGCGAGTTTGCTGCAAACTGTTGTGCTATCTGGGAAGTATTCATTATTTATAAGTAAAACAAAATATTATTTTTTAAGCAATAAATGTTATCTAATTAATTTACATAATTTAATTTTAAGGTGTAATAATTTTGAGCACTCGTTTTCATTGAGCAGCTTTCGTTCCTTCTAAAAACAATGGAATAATTATGAGAAAACGGACTCAGTGTTAACATTTATTGCTTAAAAAATAATACTTTGTTTTACTTATAAATAATGAATACTTACCTATTTTCAATTCATTTAGGAGACAAAAGCAGTTGTAACTGCTGAAAAAGTGGAAACTTAATTTTTAATAACATTTATTTGTTTATAGATATGTTTCATTACTCATGAAAAGTGACGAAAAGTTAATAATTTTCTGCGAAAAAACGAATAAAAAATAAGCATAAAATGAAAATTTATTTTGTAAGAAGTGTTTAATTGTTCATTAGTAAACACTTAGGGTTTTCACTTAGGGCTATATTTCATTGCATTAGTCAAAACATGACTGAAATTACATTTTTCGGTACGTTTGACTCAGAAAAGATAGAGAGAGTCAACTTTGAGAGGTCATAACTTTTGACCACGTTTTTTTTTTAAATTTCTCAGAATTGAGCCCTTCTTCATTTATCCTTATGTAATTTTCACTTCAGGATTGCAGAAATAATCAAGAAAACGTGTTTTCCATTTTTTTAGAAAAACAGTGAAAAAACACAAAGTTTCAAAAATTCATAACTCCGAAGTTTATGAAGATAGAACATTGTTTTTTTTAATTTACGTGGAATTTTATGTACTTTTAGTTATTCTCGGGCAGCATGAACATAGATTTATTAGGAAACGCTTGAGTTCACAAAAACTAAACCCATGATTTTTGGCCATAAAAACAGGCAAGAAGGTGTCATCTTTGAGAGTTCGTAGCTCATGATCTATTAGACCTAGATGGTTGTTCTTTGTCTTAAATTAAAGATAATTACGCCTACTCTAAGTCATCTGTAAACCATTCTGGTGTAGGTCAATCGATTATTCAAGTTCTAGATGGTTTTTTGGAGAGTAGCGATTTTTGGGCAAAAATCGAAAAAACGGGGTTTTTCAAAACGCTGTATCTCGGAAAGGATTGGTTCTAGGACATTATTTTTTTTCGAAATTTCTCATAATTTTATCTACTTTCTTCTCTCTCTACCTTTTTCCGCTGAAATCTATATATGGATTGCTCTCCTATAGGAGAGCAACAATTCACACATATGTAATTTTTGGCACCTTTCTCAAAAAATATGTTCAGGTTCCGGTCCGAAATTCTTGTCACAAAACCAGATGGTATATAAGTGATCCAAACTGAAGCGATTAAGCAAAAAAAAAAATGCGCTCGTGAGTTAATACGGTGTAAAATGACAATTTGACTGCACTAAAAAGACTAATTTGAATTACAAAAAACTCTTGGAGAAATCACTCACAACACAATAATTCGATAATCATGAAAACTATTTTTTTACTCTTTGACGCACTAAAGTCGCATTTTTTAATATTTTGATGTGCCCTCTTAGATTTTTATTTTCCTTTGTTATAAAAGACCTGTAAAAAGAATAATTGAAAAAAAAAACGTTGCGTCTTTTAACCACTTTAGTTTACCTTAAAACACTAGTTTTTAAGTAAAATTGTGACTTTACGAAAATTTATTTAACACCAGATTTTTTTTCCTTTAACAAATGTTTTTTAAAATCATATGGCATATTGCGACAAACGAATTTGTACAGGGAGAAATGATTTTGAAGATAACTATGGAAGCAGCATTGAAATATGTCGAAAAAAGTAATTTTTTCGACATATTTCAATGCTGCTTCCATAGTTATCTTTCAAACTTGAATGTTGAACTTTCAAACTTCAAATCATTTCTGCTAACGGAAGATATCGTTTTAAAAATCTGTAAAAAATCACAGAAATCTATTTTTATATATAGAATAAGATTTTTCTCATCCTGATCGAAAAAACTAAAAAAAAAATTTTCGGCCCACCCTACTAGACACCCTGATTTAAGACTGCAGATTAATTTATAATTCTTTTCTAGGCAAAGGAAATTTTCAAAGCGATGTATCCCAGCGAAGATTTCCTCCCCAGGGCGCCCGATCCAGAAGAAATAGTCCTGGAAGGAGAGGAAGCACCGGGTCCGAAATTCGAGGGCGAAGGGGAAGAAAAACAGGACGTCGAGAAAGCAGAAAAAGAAGAATAAATTGGCGCTTTTTGAAGGACTGGGTTTGAATTGCAAGAGTGATTCAGGAAAAAGAATTATCTTTCTTGAGGAGAAAGGTAGTCGCTAATGACAACATACGCTCGAGTTTTTTTTAAGTCTTTGGTTGTGTCAACTTTACTCGGAGACGATCCGAATTTAAGCTTCTCGATTTACTCTAGATTAACGATATGCCTCGCATTCTTAATCGTAAACTACTAGCTGTACTATCTATCATTACTATTATTATTTCTTGTCATTAGCTCACCGCAAATACTGAGCGATCAGTAATCGATGTAGAAAAAAAAATTTCAAAAGCTAGAAAATAACGTATCTGTGATTGCGAATTTCGAAACCGGACACTGATTGCTAGTTTCTTTTTCAGTGAGTCCTATCCCAAAGACTCGAAACACGACTATGAATCACTTGCACCTTGCGTAACAATTCGATATGCATTTCGAACCAGCATTTTGTTTTCTTAGAGATTATATCCGCTTTAATATTACTATATTATTTGCACGCGTTGTACTTGGTTCCTAGTTTTGTACTTTACAAGCACAAATGCTTTATAAGACTTCAGCGACTGTCACTTTAAGATTTTGTAAGTTAAGGATTTGTTTTGGCGGAGCTCGATTTTTCAATCCGAATTTATATTAAGGGGAGACTAAATTCTTATAATTAGAAGATAATGTTTCTTATAAAATAAGTGAATCTATGTTCTTTGCATTTCTGACGCGACTTTTGGTTGCTTCGTTCTTTTAAAGTGATGAAGTGTTATTTCAACGTTTCGCACGCTAGCATGTTTATAAATAAATTGAAAAAGAAATTGAGGTCTAAATATTTAACCATCAATCACTTTTCAAAGATATATTTTTGAATCGCTAAAATATTTACATCGACGAACAAAATCCCATTTTTACATAAATTTACTGTTATATTACACGTGAAATCGGCAGTCAACCCTTTTTCGTATTTTTCGAATGTGCTGACAAGTATTTAATTTCAGCCATAGTCACAACTTTACAAATTTCCATTTTTATCTCAGCTTGAACGTGCGTCGGTAAATTAAGAACAGTTTTCGCCATGCTCTCGAAAAATAGCTCTACACTGTTTTTTGGTGAATTCCGAGTTTTTAGTTTTCCATTTCGTGAGTCGTCCTTAGCAAACAAGGCAGATAAATTTCCAATATTGTCTTTCCGCAGCTCACTCGCTCCGTTCGTGACCTTGGAATAATTAATTCCCTTCGTAGGACTCGAAACAAAGGTTTCTTGTACTTTGTTTTCTTTCCTGATAACGGGAGGAGCGGCTACGATAAATCCTGGAGCAGGATTAAAGTTCACGATAGGCGTTAAACTTTGTAGTTTGTTTGCTTTCGTGGGACCCTGATAAGGTTTGGGTCTGATGGGGCGATATTTGGGACGCAGCTTGAGTTCACCTTGAGTTTCGTAGTTCTTGCTTAGTATGTTTTTCAGCAGGGAAGTCTGTGGAGGCGATTTATCTTTGGAGCGTTTTCGCTTTTTTCGGGAGCTGACTATTGGCACTGGTTGATACTCTTCGGCTTCTTGGATGGCTTCCATATCCAGGTCAAGGTACTCGATCGTCCCATCCTCCACATGTTCATCCTGGGAGTCGGATTTAATGAAACCATCGACAACTTCGTAAGTTTCTTCGCTGGTCAAGTTCTCCTCAATTTCGTCCATCTTTATTGATTGCATGTCTATTACTTTTTAATCCTTCAAGTCTTTTTGGCTTTTTTCTTTAAACCTGGAAAAGAAAATTAAGAAGTTAGCAGGGCATTATTTAATATTGCTAGAAAAGTTTCAACTAAATTTTACTGGAAGAGCTAAAAATAATGAAAAATAGTTTTGTTTTTAAAGCAGGATCATTTCTAAAAATATCTCTAGTTTATTATGCATACTCAAATTAGAAAAAGCTCATTTCATCTTCGACATCCATTTCTTCTTGGGTTGAATATTAAAATGCTCGTTCATGAATTCGATATTTTTAGTTTCGAATAAACATCCTTTAAACTCTTCAACTCTTGTTTACACTTAGCAACTGTGAAACAATTATTTTCTCTGTAGTTTAACTTTAATTGAAGAAAAAAAGTTTGTGTAAGAATAAATGTACTATTTTTAGAAAATAATACTTAGAAAACTTACACTTAGAAACTGTGAAACAATCATTTTCTCTCTAGTTCAACTTTAATTGAAGAAAAAAGTTTGAGCAAAAATAAATGTATTATTTTTAGAAAACAATACTTTAGAAAACTTACACTTAGCAACTGTGAAACAATTATTCTCTCTGTAGTTTAACTTTAATTGAAGAAAAAATTTTGTGTAAAAATAAATGCATGATTTTTAGAAAACAATACTCAAGTTAGAGATTTAAAAAATAAGATTATTAAACTTAAAAAGCAAAAGTAAATTTGCATAAAAATAAACCAATATGAATATAAATCTTAAAATACAATTTTTACAATATTTATCAGTCCATGAAATGTCCAAGTAATACTTTACACTTAATCTCTACACCAAAAATAACAGAAAAACCATTAAATTCATTATAAGAAAGAAATATATTATTTCAAGAAAGAAAAAGAGTAAGGTTATGTTGAGTCGCCAGTAAAAATTGATTTAAATGCAATTAAAATGAACTTTAACTATAAAATAATGACATGAAATAAATAAAATAGTTAAGTACATTAAAAATTATCGTTTATCAATAAAAAAAATTACAACTTACACTTTTATGTGCGATTTTATTTGTAAACGAAGTATCGCAACTCGTTTCTTCAGAGACCGAATTTCACATTAAATAACTGAAATTTAGTCGATTCTACATTTTTGACTCGTCTTCAATTACAAAATTCTTCAGAAAAAGAAAAATTGCACTGTTTTTGTATAACAACAGCAAAAGAAAACATGGGAAAACAAGCCTCGCACAGACAAAGCAGATCATAGAAACGTTGTGCAATGTTGCAATGGTGTTTGTGTTTGTGTGGCGATGACAACGCTAATCAACTGACACCAAAAACAAAAAACTGAATTCCGGTTTTCATTGTTTAAAACCTTCGAAAAATTTTCTTCTAGATAAGAGCGATATCACAAATTGATTATGATAAGCAAATTATCAGTTAATAGGACATATTTTCAAAATCAAAATAAATAAAAAATGCGACTAAAATTTTAAATGACTCGCATAGTTTTGGTTTCAAAATGGCGGCTTACTTCTACCAATTTTGAAGTTAGGTTGACACAAACCAAAATTAAAGTTTTTCAAATTGAAGAATGTTTTAAAAAGTGTTCGGGGTGTTAAAAATTGCAAAAATTAAAGCTTTAAGTTTGTTTACGAATTAATTCTTTAATGCTAGTTTCTTTCTTTAGTGAGTAATAAAAATTTGATTACACTTTGCATTCTAAACTACACTTAGTGTTATTTTTAAACTCAATATAAATATTACACAAATCATATTAACGTACATTATAATTTTTACAAGAAAGATGTCTCTGGTTCAGACCAACAACTCAAGAAATACTTTTGTACATATTCACAATTACTCTAATTTACAATTAGTCTACCCTTGGAAGAATTTTATTGATTTGAAATTTTATTTCTAATTTTAAGTTAAATGTTCTATTATTTCTTCTGCTTATCAATCATGCTGCAGGGAATCAAAACCAATTTCGGAATCAATCCGGATTGTGGAACAGTTTCCTCCTCTTTTTTTTCCAAAATTCTATTAGAAAATCTGACCTCCGCCTCCGTGACTATCCTACAAATATCCATTTTAATATCTGCCTGCACCTTGGATGGCATTTTCTTTACAGTCTGTGCCATACTATCGAAGAAAAGTTCCAGGCTACTTTTCATTTCCTTTCCATCATCTTCCTCTTCATTTGCATCCTCAGGTTCCGAGCTATTTTTTGTTGAACTCTGAGCTAAATGCGACGTAGGATTCGATATAAATATAGAATTTCCAATATTTTCTCGAATAATGCCATTTTTCAAGTTCTGATCGTGTAAATAATTAGGGTTCTGAATATCACTATTCAAATTTGGATTTTGTAGAATATTAAAACTATTAATTTCGACCGACTCATCTAATCTTGCTCTCTTTGGTCGAATCTTCCGATACTTAGATTCTATTTCCTGTGCGTAAGAATTGATATCCTGTGTTTTTCGAAACGGTTCCTCGGTTTCGGAAAGCGATTGGGATAATAAATTCCGTGTGGCAATTTCAGTTTCCATTCGGGAAATTGAAAGAATAGGGTCGGCTGTTGTTTCTTCTAATTCTAAATATTCACTATAATCCTCATCGTTTCGGTCTTCCAGTTGTTCTAGAAGATCGTCAGAACTCAGGCCACCGTTGTTTATATCCTGGACATATTCTTCAGAGAGGATAACGCACTGAGGTTCATAGTCTGGCTCGTAACTGAAAAAAAAATAAAATGATTTAATATTAAAGAAATTACGTTTGGACGAGTTTTGCAGATATTAATATTCGAGTTAATTACGGAAATTTTAGGAAAAAAAGATGATCTTCGAATATCCATTTTTTCCTCCGGATTCCCTTTTCTGTTTTGTTTTTGTATTTTAGAATTCGGCAGTAAGTGTCTCGAAGATTTTTCCATCTCAGTTTCACCCAACCGGCTGAAATATTCACACAATTTATTGAATTACTAGAGTAATGTTTGTATCTACTCAAATTATTTTTTACTGTCCAATTTAGACTTACGATCAAGTCCCAACTCATCCGAAATCCTTTTCCAAACTTTTTGACGAAATTCCTGTAATTTGATAACACTGCTTTTGACTTCCGAAATATAAAGGACTGGATGTTGTTTCACAGCTTCGATGACTTTGAGCGAAATTTTGTGATTGTCTGGTGGCATTGTTGGCATCATTTTTGATAAATGCAAACAATATTAAGTTCTTCTGGAAATAAAGTCTGGAAAAAATTATTAGAATGACAAATATGAACTACTTAATCCAAATAAGAAATGTGACGCTTTCGAGTTTGATTTCATATTTTCAGATCCAATTTGTAAACAAATAATTATGTTTACAAGGAAATGATTGGTTGTGAAGGTTATTTCGAAATACCTGCAAATAGAGCGCTGGAATTAAAGGGTTCACCTAATGCAACGACAGGGTATAAACAACAATTTCATTTTGTTGCATGATTTTGTTGGAGATGGACGCCATTCGCAACCATTCGGTTTGTTTCTGAATTCTAAAATTGTCAGAAATTCTAAAGGAGAAATCTGATTCGTTATGTATATGTAATTTAAATTTACACTTTGATCTCCACCATTTCATATCGGATCTCCTTTTTCTTCTCTCAGTGGTCCCGTAGGAAGAAAAAAGAGATCCGATATGAAATGGTGGAGGTCCAGAAGTAATACTTTGGAGCATCTACTATTTTAAGATTTCCAGGGGAGTCTGAAAAGATGGATGTCGCTCGGAGGAGAAATTGGAAGTTGCGCAGCAGACATTTGCGCACACATGTATGGTTGTAGATTATCTGCGCAAATACCTTCTCGAGAGTACAAACAAATGAGTGGGAACTTTAAATGGTAGAAGTTGAAATGGTGGAGGTCTGACTGTAGTAAGTTTTTCGTCTTATTTGTAGTTTCTTGCGAAGCAAAGTTCCAGTTTTCTACAATAAGCTTTTCATACCTTATGGTCTTTTCATACCTCATCGTGCCGACACGAGCTGGCAGAAAGCCCACAAAATTGAAAGAGATGAAGAACGATCTGTCCTTTCCGCTCTTGTGAGCTTTCTGTGCCAGTTAGTGCCGGCACAATTGCGAATCAAGGTAAAGGTGGCTTCACATGCCCTGAAAAAAAGAGGCGGGCATTTTGATTTTTTTATACAGTCGGGACTCGATCTTGTGGACTTTCACCATGTCAATTTCCCCTCATCTGGTGCTCCCACCGCTAGTCTTTATGGTAGATTATGGTACAGTCGGACCTCCACCATTTAATAATTTCAGAGAGAGTTAAAAAAAGATGGAGAGAGCTCGGAGGGCAAATTGAAAGTTGCGCAGCAGGCAATTAAGCACACACGTATGTATACATGTATGGGTGTAAAATACACTGAGAGCTCGATTTAGGGCCGGTTTCTGGGGTTGCCTCAATGGCCTTAGCCTAAATCGAGCGGTCTCCAAACGTAAAAAAGTCAGAGCCGTGTGAACTATTTCTGTTTGATTTTTGTTACGAGTGAAAAATATTTTTTAAATATAAGTTTAATTTAACGTTTACTTTACTGTTAATTTTTATTTAGTTATTATTTATGAATTATTACACATAACGCATAACCAAAGCACTGAAAACTAACTGATACGAACTGACGCGTAGACTACTACGTCACTACTGCACACTTTGTTGCTACGATACTTGTGCGACACCGCTGAGCTCCGAGCTTAGCTTTCCTCGTCTCCTTGGACCCCTCACAACAAACTAACACACACTCACCCATAAACTAATTCCTGGAAGGCCTAGTTGCATGTGTAATATGAAATGGTGGAGTTCCAACTGACAAACTTTATTATTACGTATATTACGTCCCTAATTTTCTACGCGAGCCCAACTTATATTACTTCCCATGAAAACGTGCAGGGCGCATGCTCTGCACGTGACATATTTTCAAAACAAATTATTTTTAAAAAGTCTCGTATACTTAACAAAGAAAATAATTACTTTGACTTTGTTATCCTATTTATTTTATGCACTTTGTTTTTTACGTAGATCAGGATTTATCGCTATCCGCAAAGTTCACAAATCAAAAAAAATCATTTTACAGTTTAATATTAATTATTTTTTCATTTTCTTAAAGCATAAGGTTTACTTTTATTCAGTTTTAATTGCAAGAAATGCTGTCAAAAGAAAAAATCTGTTGAAAAAGTGAGGTTATCGTTCAATGTCAATAGTTCTGCCATCTTGGAAATATCGTAAAGCAGACCTTCACCATTTCAGTTTCTAGCATTTCATCTTGCCCGCCACCTGTCCTGATCGTTTGCCCCTACTTTCGAGAAGGCGTTTGCACAGATAGTTTACACCCACACATATATACATACATGTGTGGGCAAATACCTGCTGCGCAACTTCCAATTTTCCCTCTGAGCTACCACAACCTTTTCATGAATTGATTCCCCCCGAAATTATTAAATGGTGGATTCCGACTTTACGTGTGTAAAACCACGTATATTACGTGACGTATTATACGTTCCCAACCTTGATTTCGGTTCTACCAGGGTTGTGTAAGTAAAATACCCGAAGTAAATTACATTGTTTTTTTATACATAGTAATTTACCATTTACAGTGGAACCTCTACCTTTTCAACGTTTCGAGGATTGTGTTTTAATGAATCAGGTCCAGGGTTGTGCAAGTAAAATACCCGAGGTAAATTACATAATTTTTTACAGTAATTTACCAGGTATTTTACGTCCTTAGTTTATTACATGATGTAAATTACCTCGAACATAATCTAAC